>RJWJ010015488.1:0-36093 GCA_004363605.1 Indri indri | reverse complement strand
AAAAAAAAAAATTCTTTGTATACAAAGGCAAATAACAGAAAATCGTCATCATGACTCAGTTGTACAAGATGTCAGAGATTTGGGATTTAAGGCAGCTGAGCCTGGAGCTCTATACTTTCATCACAGCATTTAAATCTTGAGAGCTACACAGAAGCTTCCAATTAGTTACTGAGTGTGGTAGGCAGAATAATGGCTCTCCAGAGATGTCAGGCCCTAATCCTCAGAACCTGTGAATATGTTAGGTTACATGGCAAAGGGGAATTAGTGGTTCAGATAAAATTAATGTTGCTAATCAGTTGACCTTGAGATGGGGAGATTTTCCTGGATTATCTGTGTGCTACCAATATAATCACAGGGTCCTTAAAAGTGAAAGAAGGAGGCAGGAGGTGTCAGAGTGTAGTGTGTGAGAAAGACCCATCCTGCCATTGCTGGTTCTGACCTTGGAAGAGGGTCATGGGCCAAGGAATGGGGGCAACCTCTAAGAAGCCAGAAAAGACCAAAGACGGATGCTCCCCTAGAGCCTCCAGAAAGGAAAACAGTCCTGGTGACAGCTTGGTTTGAGGCCAGTGAGACTCATTTCTGACTTCTGAATTCCAAAACTGTAAGATAATAGATTTTTCTTGTTTTAAGCCACTACGTGTACGGTAATTTGTTGCAGCAGCAATAGGAAATGAATATATTAATACCGAGTCTCATTCATACCCCTGTGAGACCCTCCACAATCTCATCCCACCAAACCTGCCCAACTCTGTCCCCTTTGACACTCCGACGATGTCTTCTGCTCTAGTGAGATCAGTTTCCCCCCTCCTTCTACATACATTATGCTCATTCCCACCCTCCACTTGTTCTCCCTTCTGTGGGTTTCTCTGACTGGGAAAGAATTTCTCCCTCCTGCTAGAAGGAATCTGTGTGGACTGTGCATTTTCCCATAAACTGCTAGGCCGACCTTGATCACCCTGACTCTTCAAATGATCAGATAATAAAAGATTTCAGTGAAAAAGGGTTGAATGTCTGCCATGAGCTAGCACTGATGTCATGAAGATGAGGAAGATGAAAAAGCCTACATTTAAGGACATACACACAGACTAATTGAGGAGACACATACAGAAGCAGTTACAGAATAGCAAGCCATAATATACCATAACTGAACTATGTTTAGGATACTGGGAAGAAAGGATGCCTGACTGCCTTACGGGGGCTGGTGGGAGGATTCCAGGTTGGGTTTAGGTAAAACTTCTGAGATGAGGGAGGCCCGGGTTGGCTCGTGAATGGTGAGGAGTTTTCAAGGCAGCACCAGCACAGGAAAGGCTATTTCAGGCAGAGAAAACAGCTAGTGCAAGGGAGAGACCTGTAAGACGTATCTTATGCAGGGACTACAAGTTACTTGGCAGAACGTTAGAGGACTAAGGGGAGGGTGACAAGAAATTAGGCTAGACAGATAGGCAGAAATCAACATCATATTGTTTTATAACCACTTATGCTAAGTGGTTTGTAGGTAGTGGGCAGCCCCTGAAGGATCTAAGTGATAGAGTGATTTGCATTTTAGGAAGATTCCTCTGGTTGCGTCAGGGAGAATGGATGTGAAAGGGCTGAGGCTGGAGGCAGAGAGGGAACAGCTGGGAGGCTGTGATCTAGCAGGGAAATCATTAGGGCCTGAACGTAGGCATTGATGGGGGATCTGCGGAGGGAGGAATTGGCCTGAGAAGTATTTAGGAGGGAGGAGCAACAGGAAGGGGCCATGGAGGCTGTGGAGCAGATGTTGGGGTGAGTGATGGTACCGCTCTTTGAGATAGAAAAGTTGATTTCGTGAGGAAAATAAGGGGTTTAGTTTAATGTTGAATTTGAAGTACTCACAGACTGTAAAGCTGGTATCAACTTCAGGGAAAGGATATAGACCCGGGACAATTTTGGAATCTTAGTATATAGGCGATTGGGCAAGAAGAGAAGAAGGCAGAACTGTGTAAATATGTAGGATGGGAATAATCGGTTCAGGAAGTTTTAGGAGACCCAGGAGACAGTGGTGTCCCAGTGTCTTAGTTTGGGCTGCTGTAACAGGAATACCATAGACTGGTGGCTTAAACAACAGAATTTATTTCTCACAGTTTGGGAGCCCGGGGAGTCCAAGACCAAAGTACTGGCAGATGCAGTGTCTGGTGAGGGCCCTCTTCCTGGTTTGCAGTTGGCAGCTCCTCACTGTGTCCTCATATGACAGAGAGAGAAGCAGCTCTTTTGTGTCTTTTTATAAAGGCACTGATCCCATTCCTGAGGGATTCTTGAGGGCTTCGCCCTACCAAAGGCCCCACCTCCTACTACCATCTCCTTGGGGGTTAGGATTTCAACATATGCATCTTGGGGGGACACAAGCATTGAGTCCATAGCACCCAGGAACAGAGGGAGGGTACCGTTACGAAGAGGATTCAACAATGTGGAAAGCCACCGAGAGGTCGGTAGAATGGCAAGCATTCTTATTGCATTTGGGAGACTTTGTTATAGGGAGTTTCATTGAGTTCATGTGAGTGAAAGTCCGGGGTTGAGAGGGAATGAGAGGGGAGGAAGTGGGAAAGCCCAGGGTGACCAGCACTTCCAAGAAGCTGGACTGTGGGACGTTAAAGTCGAGAGCAATGGCCAAGTTGTGAGAGATTTGAACAATCTCTGGGAAGTGCTGAGTGGGAAAAGCCTCTGAGAAAGAGCTGTTATAAGATGTAGGAGAGAGAAGGAGAGGGGAAGGGATTGTTATCAGAAACAGAAGAAGGCAGATAATCTAGTACTGGTAGAGTCCAGATCTAGATGAGAGAGGATCCCTTTTAACTGAGAAATGATGCAGGTTATAGGCTGTGGAGTGGGAATTGGGTATAACAAGTTGAAAGAATTCACAATCGATAGCCACTCTATAGGAATCGTGGGTCATATTTCAACGGGGATGGGTTTGGGGGAGGAGCCTTGGCAGTGAAGACAAGCTCTAGGGTCTGGCCACAAAACTGAGTTGGGAAAGTGAGGCCGAGGTGATTGCAGTCTGGAAAGCCAAGGAACTTTGCATTTTGGGTATCGGATGGGTACTTCATATGGATGTTTATTTTGCCCAAACTGATGGCGAGATTGGGGTGGCGAGGAAATTGGTGAGCAATGCGCTGAAGCTCTCAGTAACTGCATTCAGGTGGAGATTTTTGGTCACTTCTGTAACAACTCAAGTTTATTCCCAATAAGGAATTCACGGAAGCTCACCTGCCGGGATAGTGCTTTCTCTGACAGCAGGGAGGCAGCTGTGGGAAGGAATGGATTCACGTTTGATGTGATTCCAAAACTGGAATATGGGATACGAACTCTGAACTTCTTGTAGTTTTCCAGGGAGGAAAAAAACATCAATGCACAGTAATTTCTACTTGTCGGCTGTTGCACTGAAAACTCGCTCGTCCTCAAAGATAATTCCTACTTGTTGAGAGGCAAGAGTAGGATTTTTGAAGTGTTGAATTATTGAACATTGAGATCTTCATTCTAATATGACCAAAAGAGACAAAAGTCTTTCACTTAATGAACTTTGTATTAGCTTCCTGTGGATGCTGTAATCAATCACCACAAACTCGTTGGCTTAAAATATCAAAAATTTATTCTCTCACAGTTCTGGGCCGGAAGTCCAAAATCAAGGTGTCAGCAGGCATTGTGCTCCCTCTGAAAGCTCTAGCGGGGAGTCCTGCCTCGCCTCTTTCTGCCGTTGGTGGCTCTAGGTGTTCCTGGATTTGCGGCTGATAACTCCAAACTCTGCCTTCGTCTCACAGAGACTTCTCTGTGTCTGTGACTTCTCCTTTTCTGTTTCTTATAAGGACACTTGTCATTGGATTTAGGGCCCACCCAGATGATCCAGGGTGAGTTCATCTCAAGATTCTTAACTTAATCACATCTTCAAAGACCCTATCTACAAATAAGTTCATACTCGCAGGTTCTGGGTGGGCCTATCTTTTGAGTGGGACCACTATTCAACTCACTACAAATTCCAAAAGATTTAAAAATTTCTGTCAATAAATCAGAGTATCTCTCCAAATATATATATATATATATATATATTTTTACTACAGAGTGCCTTGCCCTTTCCTACAAAACAGTGTAGTGTGCTTAGTGCTCAGTAACTAGGTTTTGGGTTGGTGTGGGAATCATCTAGATTTCATGCTAAGAAAATAGATATTGTTTTAAATGACAGTAATTTGGCAATGTCTAGCTTCAGACTGATTTGGGTTGACCCTTTGCATTTAGGAAGCCAATGGGAAAAATCTTATACGGCAAAAACATCTAAGTCCTCTGCTTCATTTATGGCCTAGGCATATGCCATAAATCTTAGAAAAATTTTAAGATCTTTGCTTTGCCTTTGGAAACCATAGTTGGCAAGATCTAACAAAAGTTACGGAATAAAGATTGCAACAGAATAACGATTGCCCACATGACAGATCTGGAGCCCTCGCAATGCTTTTCAGGGGGCACCCATATAGCTTGGCCAGTGCAGCGGCCCCTAAATCTTTGTGCATGCAGGCAGATCGAAGATTGACATGTGCAAATGAGGTGATTCCAGCAACACTGACACGCTGATTGCAGCTAAGTGCACTGCTTGTTCAACAATTCTTCAGTAGACTAAAAAATATTTAATTAAGGTAATGAGAAACCAAAAACATTTCTTATTCATGATATTACAAAAGTATGTTTCTCATGCCTTCAACTAACAGTTCTCTCTTTATGATTCTCAAGTATATCTAGTCATTAATTCTCGTCTTTACTTCAGTCCCAAATTGGAAACTGCTCACAGGACATTTCTCATTAGAAGTTCTGCTATCACATCAGTGTTTACATGTCCAAAACCAAATTAAATTATCCAAGAATCCCAGCTATCTCTCCCCAGTCTTGATTTCTGTCATTGACATCATCTGTTTTTGATATGATAGTCCCTGAGACATCCCAAATTGAGAGCAAGTTATAGCAGAAAGAAAGTCTGGAATAGTCAGCAGGATTTGGGAGTTTAGTTTAGATTCTGCTGCTCACACTTGCGTAATTTTGGTTAATTCACATAACCTTCAGGATCTGTTTTCTCACGTGCAAAATGAAGGGCCTGGGCTGGAAGCTCGATGACTCATTTGTTTATTTAACAAACTCATTTTCAGCATCTATAATGTGTGAGTAAGTCATTAACAGAGCCAGGTGTGGGGATTCAGTGTTGACTGGGCCAGGCCCAGATCCCAACACAGTGGATCTGTTCTCCTCTAAACCTCTCCTGCTTCTGTCTTTCACTAAGCCCCCCTGATTCTGCTTCGGTCCTTCCTGCTCTCTCTCTGCTCTCCCTTCAGTCAAGGGCGACGGCTCTCCCCACCTCGCGCCAGTGCCTACGCAGCCCCCACCCGTCTCTCTCCATCTCCCCACACTGAGCTGTGCCACACAGGGTGCTCTTGGCAGGTCACTCTCTTCCTGATGCTCCCTCTTGTGCCTTATAAGTGACTTCCCAGTTTTTTTTAGAGTGTGTCAAGGGTCTTTTGTAAACGGTCCTTATCTTCAGGTCTAATTTTGTCTCAGCGTTCTTACATGGGACTGATCTTTAGTCAGGCCAGTCTCCTTGTTCTTCCCCAAACACACCTCAAGTCTACCTGTCTGCACTTGCCGAGTCTCCCTCCTGCGATACTTTCCCCCGCCTCGCCTGCTGACTAACCGTGATCCTGCAAAGCCCAGGGAAAGCCACATATTCTCGAGGAAGCTTCCCCAGAACCCTCGGGCCACCATCCTTACTCTCACAGGTAATGCCCAGGGCCCCTAGTGTGCGCTTTGCATATTTTGGACATTTGGCTACCAAGCGTTATAGCACCCTCGCTTGCTAAACATGTAGGTCCTACAGCCTAAATATGTTTGAGAGCTCCTAAAGCACAGGTATGTGTCAGACATTGCTTTCATGGTCTAGCCCAGGTCCAGGAACCCAAGAGTGGAGGTTAAGACTCTGAACCCCTAAGTGGAGCTCCCTGAGTCCTTAACATGGCTTCCTCCTTTCCCGGCTGTGTGACTATGGGTGACTTACTTATCCTCTCTGATCCTTCATTTCCTTATTTGCACAATTAAGATAACAACATTATCTGCCCCAGTTTCACTAGTTAACGTGAGAGTAAAGTGTTTAAAACAGAGCTTGGTATGGAGTAAGTGTTCAGGAAGTGTTAGGTATTGTTATTTCATTGGATTATTGTGACAATTAAATGAGATAATTCATGTAAAACCCTCAGTGTAGTACCTGGCCTATAGTAAGTATTCAATAAATATTAGCTACTGTTATTATTATTTTATTTAACAAGTGTGGAGGCTTGGTGGAAAAGAAAATGATGATAGTCATAATTGTTGTCAAATACTTATGAGGTAGCATTATAATGATCTCTATTTTTTAAAATTATGTTGATTATAATGATCTCTATTTTTTAAAGATGAGGAAACTGAGGTTTAGAGAGGTTAAGTAACTTGACAAGGTCACACACCTTGAAACTGAATGGAACAGATTAAACACCCAGACTCTGACTGCAGAATCTGTATCTTTTAAACCATCATTCTTATGCTTCTGTGTGGGGGGAAATGTTGATCTGGTAGTGAAAACAAACATGGAATTTGAGTTCACACAGTCCTGGTTCCCATCCTGGCTTTACCACTTACCTGGGCAGGATATTTAATCCTTCAGAGGTTGTATTTCCTTATCTGTGAGATGCGGACAATAATACCACCCTTGTGTGATTGTGGTGGGAATTAAAGAGGTAACGTAAGTAAAGACTCCCAGACCTTGTGGCCTGGCCTTTAGTAGGTATTCGATACATTCTAGACTCCTGCTTTCTCTTCCCCTTGAAAACTTGTGCTAAAAGGTGTATCTTTTAGTGCCTTTCATTAGTCTGTGATGTGAATTAAAATGCAACGTTTGGCCAGAGAAGCAGCCTGTAAGACTAGGCAATCCATCGCTCTGCCTTTGTGTTATAAGTAACCAAACGTGTCTGGTATTAGGGACATGCAAACACCTGGCACGTCTTCAATGTCGGTGCAGTGTTTCAAATTAATAGAGTTCTTTCTACAAGTTATGGCATGTCCCTGCAGGGAAAGTCTTTTGCCAAGCAGGCGGGGGTGAGTACAGAATTTGAGATTGCAAATATTCCGAGTTAGGAATGCTCTGAAGTGCACGTGAGGAGCAGAGAATGCTGAGACTCTGAGCAAGCGTTTCGGTGCGCCTTTTGAAGGTCATGTTCCTCTGAGGAGTACGCCACTGGAATTTTCCAAGGATTGTTTTATTTTAGTCTTTGGACTGAGTTGGTGGTGACACAATCCGTGGTCGAAAATAGCATGAATAATTAGGTTAGAAGCAATTTAATGTCCCAAGATGTTTAATAAAACCAGTTACTAGGAATTAATAGATAGGAATTCCCTTCCCAAACTTGAAGATTCCTAAATAGGCACAAGTCACATGATACGTTTCCACAGCCAGTAAGAGAAAACGTCAGCCTCTTGCACATGTTCTAACCTTCAAGCAGACAGTACAGAGGCTACACTTTCCTTTTCTTCCTTTTAAAAAATTAATCAAGACGTGTTACCTTACACAGAGTGGACGATGCCCTGTGACTTCACTGCTCCCTCTGAAGGACAACCGCTGGCCGGGGCAGCCAGCAAACATGATCGGCACCGTGGGTTTCCACGTGCTTTCCTGTTTTGTTTCCCATCCGAGCTCTCGTTTCAAAGATACTTTGCCACAGAAGTCTACCCTATTTCATGGGATTAATTTAGGAATAAAGTTATTTCCTAGATATGTCCCGCTTAATAATTTGCATCAACATATTTGAAATATTTTACGTCCATGATAGAATGAAAGCAGTTGATCCTTAGTAATAAAAGCTTCAAATAGCTACAGGAGAAAAATATGGGCGATTTTATCAGATGGATTAGATTAAACAAGTAAGGCTCTGAAGCTGGACTGAGTTTAGATTCTGGCACTGCCGCTTATTAGCTGTGTCATCTTGGACAAGGGACTTAGCCTGTCTGAGTCTCAAGGCTGTCATGAGGATTACATGAGACAATACATGCAAAGCCATAATACAGTGCCTGGCATGGAGTATAGCTCAATAAAGGTCAGCTGTGTCTATTATCGTTAATATCAATATTACAAAGGTTTGCAAGGTCAGAGTCTCCAAGAGGGAAATGAGATGGCATTCGAAAAGCCCTTAAAGTTGAAACTGGCTAAGCATATCCTTTTGGGAAAACTTGCTTATCTGTAAAGAAAATGGTTAGATGAAAGAGCCTGAGACTCTTTCTGTGCTCCTTGAATGGCTAGGAGAACCGGTTGGCAGTATTGTCATCTCTGTGATCTCTAAACTTGATTGGAGTCCACTGAAAAGATAGTACCATAAAAGAGAAAAATTCAGGTTAGATTCTCTCAAGGACCCTTCTTCTTCATAAAGTCTGTGAGGATTCCAACTAATCCATCTAATCCACCCACCTACCCATCCATCCAACCATCATCCATCCATCCATGCAAATATTTGTTGATCACCTACTATATGTCAGAAACTAAGCATTTTGCTGAGGCTACAAAGATAAACAAAACCAAGTTTCAGCCCAAAAGTCATTTACAGACTAGCTGGGGAGCCCGGTATGAAAACAAATAGTCATAAAAATAATAATAGAGGAACAGACAAAATACCAACAAACTCAAAAGAAGGTATGGCTTTTATTTGGCTTTTACGGAATTCTAAGCAGTTTGCAAACGCAGATGCATCATTGTAGTAATATGAATTTTGGAGAAAAAGAGATACATCCACATCAAGTGAACATATCTATTGTATGACACATTCTGACTTCAGAAATGAGAACAGGTGAAAAAATTTTGTACCTTGTCCTTACTAGAATACAGAAATTGGGAGAAGGGATTCTAGGGGAGTCTCTCAGATCGTCTTTTCAACGTGCCCCTCTGTCTTCAATAGGGATGTGACAAACTTAGGAAAGGTCTTGCTGGGATTTAGCCCCCTGAAGTATAGACAGTGACACTTGCTAACAGGTGAGGAAACCAAGGAGGTGGCACAGAGGAGGGGTGGTATTTGAGCACAGAGCGGAGAGTGGTGGAGCTTTCACTGACAGGGGACGGGGCACATTCCCAATGCTAGTGAGTGTTCACGGCAGAGGCTGAAAGTAGCAGAGCAGACCTTGTCCCAGGCCCCTCCCTCTCTCCTCCAAACCAGGAGGCCCCCAACCCTAGCGTAAGAAGTCAGCAGCTCAGAAAGGATTCATTGATTTAGAACCTTTCCCTGTGAAGAGGCCTGGAAGAGCCAGTGCTCTAAAGTCTTTCGGATAAACCCAACCACCAGACCCCTGCTGGGAGGTGACCAGTGCCTGAGGGTCACATCCATTACTTTTGTAATGACATATTCTTCATTGGCTTCAAAATAAATAAAACTTCAAAGGTGATGACAATCCAGCAGTTGTATAGATGGTTGTGTCCTTGTGAACTGTGGACAGAAGCTGAAATGGGCAGGGGTCAGGGCAACTCTCTGGACGGCAGATTAAACCTAGTGTGCGTTGCTGATTTCAGTGTAACTATGGCACCAATGAAAAGATCTCAAGTCTTCTGAAGCATGAGGGAGACAATGTTGGAAAACACAAGGGCTTTGGACAGCTATTGGCTATTCTTTTGTAGAGGCAAATTAACTTTGGATAAGTAACTTCTGTGAGCCTACAAAACAGTGATAACAGTATTTACTGTAGTGTTTATGAATATTAAACTATATGACTTACAAACTATATAAACTGTACATAAGATGGGGCCCAGTATAATGCCTGGCAAAAAACGATTCACTTTGAGGGTTTCCCTGAAGTCATGGTAGCCCCAGACATTTATGCTGGGACACATGCTAGGACATAACTCTCTGGTGGTTCATTCTCAGGGTGCAGCAATAACAAACATTAATTGAGTGTTTCCTGTGTGTCAGAAATGATAGTAGCTGCTACACACCTTATCTCATTCACTCCTTATGATGAGCCCGTGAGGTAATGGTATCATCCCCATTTTATAGATAAGGAAACCAAAGCTGAGACAGATTCGGTAATTTATGCAGGTTCACGGAGTTGATGAATATTAGAGCCAGGATTCCCCTCAAGGTGGTCTGACCCTGGAACACACATGTCTAACCACAATATTATGGCCTATATGGCAAGTGAGGGCTCCAGGACCGTGGCATTCTCCCTTGAACCGTGAGGACCACTGTGTGGCTGGGGTCAAGTCAGCATGGAAAGGGACGTGGTACCATTCTGGCATTGGTGGGTGGGTTTATAGGTTTGTGAACACTAGGCACAGAATTTTAGTCAAGGAATTAGGATTTCCATGGACTGGCAAAGGGGCTGCGTTCTGCGACTTTCAGTGTAGTGCGAAGTGTGGGCAGAGTAAAGGCCCTTGGAGGACTATCTATGATCACACAAATGGTAACAACCATGTGACTGGAAAGGCTGGGCAAGAGTGACATTGTTGAGGTCCTTCATTATTCACATCACAATGAGCCAGTTAAAGGGAAGTCCTATTGTCAATGATAACTCATGGGTATCCACAGACTGACAAAAGCTGGAAATTTAGATTAAATGGTTTTTATTAGTGTAATTGTTTTTAACAGTAAGAAGGATGTCTTCTCACTGTACATTTTGCTGGACTGGTAAGAACACTGGGGCCAGGAACTCAAGGAGGCTGGTTCACTCCGTCCATGTAGTCTAAATTTGTCACAGTGGCCGGAAAATAGTTGCTTTCATTGCAACGACTCCCTTAACATTTCTTACAAGTTAGCCTTTAGTTTGAGAAAGAGACTTGGTTTATTCTTTTTTCCTGAACAAGAGCTTATCATAGTTGTGTTTATTGATACCAAGGATGTACATGATCAGACAGGTATTAAACACCTGCTCAGGTCCAATACCATGCCAGAGACCCGGCAGGATAGGGAGGAAGTGCAAGCCACAGTCCTATACTCAAGGGTATTTTAATTTGGATGGAAACAGAACAAAACACAAGAATGCCACTAGCTGAGATTAATGACCGTTTTAATGATTAAGATCACATCTAACAAAATGGAGTTAATTGAAATACTTTAAGTGAAAACTCATGAAATTTTACTGGCAAAATTATTTTAACATTTACACATGTGAACTCTTGACATTTGGATGTCAGCTTAACTGAATGTTTGCGAGCAGAGAATGATGATTAATATTTTTCCAAAGAGGTTAAAATATGTAGGAGAGATGAAACAGGGCTCTTTTTAAATTTAACACATTTACTAATAGACTAGATGAGGGGATAAATAATACATAATAAAAGTAGTGACTGAAACCACCCCACGATATGGAGAAGCAAGTGGTGCCAGGCTGCCTTTATGCCCACCTGAGGGAAGACATTTGATATTTTTGTACTTAGGTAAGAACTTAAAAACAATTATTGGACATTTATTATTTACCAGGCATTTGTGAACAGATTTACATATGTCGTATCATTTGGTTCTTACTATAAACCTCTGAGGTAGATATTATTATAATCTGCAATTTAACCCTGAGGAAATTAATGCTCACTGAAGTGAATAAACTTGCCCAAGCATGCATGGCTACTAATTGGCAAATCCAGAATTCCAACCCCTGAGTCTCTGACTCCCAAGCCAGTATATATTTTTTCTTTTTAGTTGACACATAACAATTGTACATCTTTATGGGATACAGAGTGATATTTTGATACATGTATACAATGTGCAATGATCAAATCAGAGTAGTTAGCATATCCATCACCTTGAACATTTATCATTTCTTTGTGTTATGAACATTCAAAATCTGCTCTTCTACCAAAAGCTAATATTTTAAACCACTCCTGTATATTTCACGAGGATGGTGGTTGGAGTGATCTAGGCTTATTACATGCAGCTAACATCAAGGACAGGGTTCCAAAATCCAAATAATGAGAATTCGATGTCACTCATGCAGAGGCGAATGAGGCTGTTCCTCTGGTGGGGGGCACCTGCCCCCTCCAAAACATGCCACAGGTGCAGGCATTAAAGCCGACACTCTGAGCTCAGTGAGGTGCGACGGCCAGAGGAGACCCAGTGCCAGAGCGGAGTCCAGTGAGGGCCGAGGGCCGTGCAGTGAGGAAGCCGTCTCTCTGCCTGTGTGCTGTGGTCCCTCAACTCAGATGGATTAAATCTCTGGCCAGAAGTACTTCTCAGCCTCTGGTGTTTCTTAATTCAGTAGAGTGTTTCATGAGCTTCAGACTCAGAGGCATAATCAACATGTCTCAAAATCAATTCCCTCCTTCAGAGGCTACTGACTGGTTTGTTTACTTTTGGATGCTGTGGATTAAGCACTGTTGCCAATAGTTCTTTGATTTTTTTTTTTTTTTTTCATTCTGGGCTTGTTTTTCTCTCTGCCCTTCTAATTCTTCCAAGATGCCTCGAATGTATTCCTTTCCTCCTCCTCCTTGTTACGGCCTCTTTCCTGGTGACCTCTGAGAAACAGTGGTGAGTGATTTTGTCGGCTCCATCTCACAACCCAGAGCCCTGTACGGAGTGGATTTTCTCATGGCGTCTTGAGTGGGGACGTGCTGGAAATGTTAAACACGCCATGTGGGTATCTGACTGGGCTTCCCGTGTACACACGTCAAACCAGCCGTCCCTGAGCTCTTGTGGCTCGCGCTGGCATTCAGGCCGGAATACAAATCAGACCTCCATGTTCTTCAGGAGGTGTCAGCATTCATGAAAGTTGAATGTGAGTGAACTACTCTTATTTTTATAATTTCATTTAAATAATATAATTTATTATCATAAATTTACATGTTACTCTACTGCAAATTAAGCCATACCAGGCTTAGCTCCAAGCACAAAGTATACCCCTTGTGAATATTATTCTTTTCATAGAGACTCTTAGGAGGGACATAGATTATATTTAAATATTTTAAGAAGTCATTTATTTTTGGAGAATTCAGGGACTTAGCCACTGTGATTATTTGTCCAGCTTTCCCAAGATCCTACAAAGCAGACAGCGTGGGGCTAGATGGGCTAGTGCGGTTCGTTCATTTACTCACTGCGTGTTTATCAAGTGCCTCGCTGCTCCAGGCCCTACTGCGTGTTAGGGTTGGGAGAGAGTGGAGATGGACTCCGGTGATACCTTGACCACAGGACGTGTCACTTGACTCCACAGCAACGAGTCCAGCTGTTCAGAAATAAAACCACTTAGCAATAGACACAAGGGAAAATGTCTTCTCCTAAAGTGATTGGTTTCACACTGGGGAGAGGTTTATGACAGAAACAAAACAGGGCCTGCTGATGCTCCTGGCCACCCTGGGGTCTCCTGGCTCCGGCCACCTGCCGGCAGCAGCCTCCTTCCTCTTACTTAGAACCAGGGGTTCTTGCAGGTGCCAGCACCCAGAGGGCCACAAGAGGGTGCTTTCCTCCTTTCAGGTTATGCCTTTTTGAAATGAAGCTCCTGATATTTGTAAAACTGAGTTTGCTGGGCCCTGGGAAATTCAGTACATTCGCTGATGGGCCGAAAAACGTGGTTCTAGGCAAGCGAAAGGCACCAATGTGAGTATTTCTGCGCGCATCTGTCTCATGTCTGTCTCCTCCCCTGGCCCATAAGCTCTCAGGACAAGGTCTCATTTTTGTGCTCATCCCTCTTTCCTGGGACTAGCTTAAAGTTTGGCACATAAAGGGCCCTTCATAAGTATTTGTGGGTTTAAAGAACTGATCCTTTGCTTCAAGTCCTAGCTCAGAGGTTTTCAAGTTTTCTTCCCATCAGAATCATCTGGGGTCTCTCACCCTGAGATTTTCATTTGGGTCTGGGGTGGGGCTGGGAATGTGACTCTGGAGAGCTGTTCTCTTGCTGTTCTGACGTGAGTGTTGCTGTCCTGCTGTTCCTGTCCTGCACATGGCTGCTTCGTCTTGCTCTATTGGCTTTTTGGGCCTGTGGACCATTGACTGCTCTGGTGTGATAAATTCATCCCTGCTTCCTGGGCCTGCTCCTGAGCTCCTGTCACTGTGATCCAGGCTGCTTCCCCTGCCCCCTTCCTGGTCCTCTGTGCATGAGCATCTCTTGCTGTCACCAAGTCCCACAAGAGGAGGGAAATGTTCCAGAGATGCCTTCACCTGCTGGTCCTGGGAAGGTGCCTGCATCATAACCAGATCTCGGTTTCTACCCCCAGGGGTTGGCCTCTTCTGCAGGTTGGTACTCAGGGTGCCATCTACCTCAGTAATACTCAAATGAATACATTGAGGAACACGGATGCTAGAACAATGACCACCCTGATGTTGAGGAGAGCCTTTCTCATGTAACAGAGGCTTATAATACTGCCTCCTGAGAAAACCTGTTTTCTAGGTTTTTTGGGTTGAGAAGAAAATACGTGTGCATCATGACGACTTTGGAGAATAAATTTTGGTAAAGAGGGGTCCTTTTGTTCTGTGTTCTGGTACCGCTGGAGTAGTGCTGGCAGTACCAAGAGCTTGGGCCTCAGGGTCAGATGGTGCTGCATAGAACCTGGTGACTGTGCACCACAGTGGGAGTGTCTGTGAACACATTTGTCAGCCTCTTGAGTCTTAATTTCCTCATCTAGTAGGCTGGAGAACAGTATCTACTTTGCAGGGTTATGTGCAGACTTGCTTTTAGTTAGTTGTAAAACTTAGATGCAATGTCAGCATAAGAAATGGCTTTTGAAACTTGAACCTCTGTTTACAATGTTGTAGAGGAAGTCATTTTGTCCATCACACAGCGTTCCTTTCCACTGGAGAAATTCTTATCTTGTCTTCATACCAAGAAGAGTTTCATGTCTCTTGCTGTGCTTTAATCTTATGGACTGGGTGATTTGCATAAATGACTGGTTTTCTTTCTTTCTCTTTTTCTTTTTTTAGAGATGGGGTCTTGCTCTGTTGCCCAGGCTGGAGTGCAGCGGCACAATCCTAGCTCACTGTAGCATCAAACTCCTGGGCTCAAGTGGTGCTCCTGCCTCAGCCTCCCTAGTAGCTAGGATTACAGGCTCGAGCCACCACACCTGACTGTTTTTTTCTCTTAATTAGCTGCTAGAAAGCCTAGAGCCGAGTGTATGATTCATTAGTATCAAAGGTGCATATCATTATGGTATGCGTTTCTGGTTTCATACATAGCTCCATTTACACACTTGCCATTAAAAAAAATTGCTCTCACTTTTTATTTATGTTATTGTGTACTAAGTATTCCATTAAGGCACTTTTTAGTCTCTCTGAAATGAGACAAGATAAAATAAAAAACAAATTTGTTACTAAATAAATGAGCAAATACATCTAAAGCAGTTTTCATAGTGTCTGGCCAATAGTAACTACATAACATAAAAGTTAGTTTTATATCTTCCTTGTAAATGAGTCTAATTATCCTCTGTGGATCCAAGTTTGTCGCTCAAGGATTATATTAGAAAGGGTGTGGTAAAGTAATTCTCACCATACACAAGTTTCACAGCCTGGAAAGGTGTTACTGTATTAGGTCATAGTAGGTATAACTCTAAAACAAGCTGAGAGCCCAAATGGCCTGATCTCTGCATGGAAGTCCCTATAAATAAGCCCAGCCTGGACCAAAAATAATTTAAAAGTGATTTCAATCTTTACACAACTTTCTCAAAGCACATTAAAGGGGAACTTGTTCTTATCTGCCAGCCACACATCATAAAATCTTGCTTTTTCTCCTTTCCAATTTTCTTTCAATCACTACTTTCCAACGTTATCTACTGACCACTCGATGTGCCCCATGGGGCTCCCAGCCCTTCATCCTGTAGGCTGACCCAGCTTCTCTGGGTAGCTCCCTGCTTTCTTATACCTCTCTGGACTTCTTGCCCATTCTCCAATTCTATATCATAAAAGATTTACAAACTAGGCAGACAAAGACAATTCTTCTGCTTGTGGGTGGTTTGGGGAATCCTCACATGTTAATAAATCTTCTCTGTCATCTAGGAAATAAAGGGTGATTAATGTTGTGTGGTAGAAAAGGAGAGAACTCTGGAATGTGGCTGTACCTCAGGAAGACACACTCAGACTGCGGGGTTTGGAAGAGGCATGTTGGGGCAAAGGTTACAGAGCCTTGTCCTTCTGGTCCTGCCTCTACGCAAGCTTCCCTTGCCCCAGGATGAGGGGCTTTACGGCATCTGCAACCTGGAAGTAGAGTCACAACGCCCTTGTATTGGAGAGGGCTGAAGGTATTTGTGCAGAGTTGGGGGACAATGATGGGGAGCAAATGACCCATCCTACTCTCGGTTTCCTGTGGACTGTGTGAGAGTGACCACACAGACGTGTCCTCCCTCTGGGTGGAGTAAGGAGGAAGGAAACAGTTTCAGATTCATTATACACAATTTTCCTAGGAAGCTTCCATGTACTAGTTATTTTCTTCCTCCGAGAAATTCAGTAAATAGTATGTCAACTGATTACAAGCCTGTAGGCTTAGTATGTGTTATTAATACATCAACTTTAGCATCCCTGGTCAAGTGGTGTGAAGATCACAGTTAAAGAAAAGCAGAAACAGAGACAGGCCAAGTCAGAAGATGGAGCCACAGGATGATTGACCTGGTACCACAGGTTAATTGATGTGATCATTTTGAATTGAACTGATGGGTTCCCCCCCCCCCATTTTAGATCTCATTCTTTTATGCAATGAATATTTATTGAATGCCTACCATTTGCCAGTTTTGCTAAGTGCTGAGGACATTAAGTTGAGAAGGCTCTGGCCCCTGACCTCCGGGAGCTATAGTATATATAGTAAGGCAGACGGATATGTAAAAAGGCTAATTAGAGCACAGCATGTTCAGCAGCGTAATTGAGATATAAAGAGAATGCAGTGGGAACCCAGTACAGGGAGTGGCGAACTTGACCTGTGAGAGTCAAGGACAAGGGAACCCTGGGGCTGGGAGTTAAGCATGAGGAGTTTGCGCATGTGCTGGGGCTTTATTTACCAGATTTCAGTTTGATCACATTACCTCGTAAATGGTAGAAAACATCTTCTGGCCAAATATGGTCTTAGCATTTGGTCTTCTGGTTCTGCGATTAGTGACGGACCATAGCGGCATCCCTGGAATGTTCTTCTGAGCCGAAAAATTTAAAAGATGTCATACATAGTTGGAGACAAACTGCATTCATGGGGCTTGACAGATAAATGCTCTGATTGGTTAATGAGTTTATGGGGGACTTTCACTTGGGCCACCCGGCACTTGCTTCCTGTGTCAATAACACCATGTAAAAGTATATCCTGAACAGGAAAGATGATTATTCTGAAATGCGAATGTGGACACTCTAGGTCCAGGCCGAGTGGAAAGAAGTTGCTGTCACTTGGTGTTGGGAATGGCTCGGACTCCGCACACACGGGCGGGATTCCCGTCAAGTAGGGGTAAGGCAGTTGGACCACCCAACCAGAGGTTTGGCTGGATGGTTGCATCACTGTCACCACCGGGAAGAGCAGCATGGTGGCCCCATCTCTCAGTAGCCTTCCCCAGCCCTCCAACACATTTCTTTCCATTTTTCAGAAATAAACTCTGATTTAGAGCTTTGTATTTCTTTCTTAGTGTTCGTTATAAAAGTGACCGTTAAATACGCGGTTTTAGTGACTAAAACAGTTGGAGGCCACAGTCGGGCTGACAGCTTTAGTGGAGAGTTTATTTTCAATTTTTTTTCCCCTCTGGTCTGGCTCCAGCTTAAATTAGATTGTAATAATCACACCGAAGCTCCTCCCTGCCCTTGGTGGAAAGCACATTGCGACCTGAACTCTTCCTGAGACTCTGTTTGTGACAGAATCCCACACCCTTTTGGAGCTTTCATCTTCCATGCTGCTCAGTGTGTTATGGGTTCCGTGGTCTGCAGCATTTCAGCAACTGTGGTTCGAAACAGTGTGAGCTCTCTAGGGTGCTAGAAAGATCTTCGGGAAGAGTCTGTCCCTCTCCCCTCATCGTGTTCACTGATGTGGCTGTCATTGCGTTAACACTGGAACCCAAGGTGGAGGGGGTTAATTAAGGCAGTGGCTTTGGAGCCTTATTGTTTGGGTCTAGTTATTTACTAGCCATGTGACCTTAGACACCTGAGCAAACATTTCCATGTTGCCACTTTCCCAGCTGTGAAGAGAGAACAATGGTATACCCACCTCAATGGGCAGTTGGAAGGATTAAACAATACTTAAAGCACTCTTAGAACAATTCTTTGCAGTCCTAAGTGCTTGACAAATGTTAGCTGCTGTTATTGTCTCAGAAGTTCATGAAGTTAACGTCAAGTCACAATGTAATCGATGAAACCAAATGGTCCAGTAGTTGTAAAAGAATCCCTCTTTGGTGGGTCTGTGTGTATGTGCCTGCTAAGGGTATGGCTAGAGGGTTTCAAACACTGGCAAACATCTCAGTTGGTAGCTGGTTAGAATTATACAATAATTTCCTGGAGACAGCAGGAAGCAGTGTAGTTGAGCCTTAAGAACATTGGGTTTGGAGTCTGGGAGCCTAGGTCTGTTACTTACATGGCCTGTTGGTGGCTCAGTTCCCTCGTCTGTGAAATGGAGCTAATTCCTCGTAAGGCCGTTTGCAAGAACAATGTATATGAACGTTTGAAATACATACTAAATACTCAAAACAAAAATCATAGAGGGTGAGGGGAGGAGAGATTGACTGATTCAGGGCCAGGCCTGTTTGTTTACGATTAGTTCCCTGGTAACAAGTGTAGAGATTAGAGTTCGCTCAGGGCAGTAGGCATCCAACTGTACAGCAGAAACACTCAGTCCTTTTCAACTTTAAGAATGTTGAGCAAAATTGCAAAACCAGGAAAGACAAATGACCATTTGTTGCTGTCAGTATTACAAACATAAGTGTGAGGGTGGACAGCTTAGCTCACATGAGTCATTCTGGATCCATCCTGTCTAGGAGCGTCACTTGCGTAAGATGGGGTGACATCAGCAGAGGAAAGAAGCAGAGGAAAGAAGGACCCCGTCTTTCTTCCGACTGCTGGAAATGATGGTGGTGGCTGGGCTTTCCCGGGGTTTATTCACTGTTACAAGGTTCTCAGACTTTAGGGGGTGTAAACTCTAGCAGGAAACGTGTTCAAAGGGCACCTTCCAAAGCCTCATCCACAGAAATTCCGATTGGCATGGCCTAGGCATCTGCCTGTTTTCAGGCTCTCGAGGTGCCTCTGATGCAGGCGCTCAGAAGACCACGCTCTGAGGAAGACGACTTTAGCGAGACTGGGCAGAGGAAAATTCCCCTGCAGAAGGCAGCTGCCCCAGCCACTGGCCTTTCCCCCAGTGTGACGGTTTGCTTCTGAAAAGACAGAAACGAAAAAACCAGTTTTGCTTCATTTTGAGCCAAAGTGCTACTTAATAACCAATGTTAATTGTTTCTCACAACACTGCACGGAAGACTTAATATTAATTCCATTTGATGTAAGAGGAGTCAGGGACACAAGAAAGATTTCTTTAGGGGGACAATGTGGTTTGGTGCAAGCGGGAATTATGGGCAAACACTACACAGGTTCTTCAATTTGTCCCCAGCCATCTGGGTATTGCTAAACACATCTGTTTCTTCTCCTGGAGAGGATGCTCCAGTGTTGCCACGTGACTTAAATTATGTCAAGAGCGGGGTCTCCGTTTGTCCACTTCTCTGGTTTGCAGGGATGGCTCAGGGGAGCCTTGGTTTGCCGTGATTGGCATTCACTCAGGGCTCGGGTGTTTAACTCTGAATTTTGATTTGGGCATTTGCCCGGTGTGATATTCTGCCAGGGCCTTCCTAGCCTGTTCTCTGCTGTTTTGCTCCTGAAGATTTATGGCTAATGAAGGGATAAAGAAAGGTCGCAGCAAGGGGCGGCAGCATGTGGTGGTGACTCACGGTCTGGGCCTGGTGAGGAGCCAGTTTGGGTGGAACGCGCGACTGGCTGCTGAGCTTGTTTTCACGTGGCTTTCGGCCACGGCCCTGCAGGAAGCAGTTTCTCGCCTGTCCCTGGTCAGAGGGAAGGCCTGGTCATTCTATCTGTCCCCTGCTGTTATGGACTCAGGTCAGGGCAATGAAACCTGGTGGCTGTTTGACAAATAATCCCACGGTTGGGGCTCAGGAGCTCAGGAGACAGTGGGATGGGCCAGTCCTGGAAGGGGTATGGTTTAGAGACCCCTCTGCGGCCACCACAGCTGGGGGGCACACTGAGAGCAGGGGCCGAAGGAGGTCAGGGGAGGCTGCTACTGGCAGGCAGGGTTTCTCAACCTCGGCACTGCTGACATTTCGGATGGGATGATTCTTTGCTGTGGGGGCTGTGCTGTGCATCGTAGGGTGGTTGGCAGTATCCCTGGCCTCCCCCAGCTGAAGGTTAGTTGTCACCCCACCCCTCTCAGTTAACACAACCAGCAAAATCAGCCCTGGGTGAGAACCACCGAGGTGTGGTTGGGAGCCAGGCGTGCGGCCAGTGTTGAGAAGAGCCATCCTCCCTCATGTTTTCCTCATCTCTTTCCATCAGCATTGCTAACATTTACTGAGCACCTACCACGGGGCAGGCACCCTACTTTGCATTCATCATCTCACTTCACCCACGTAACAAACCTAAGGTGAAGAAACTCTCATTGCTCCCATTTTATGGATAACAAAACCGATGCTTACAAAAGTCACTTGCCCAAGGTCACAGAGTTTGGGACTCAAGCGTGAGTCAGATGCACTTCCTCACCCTGTCGCCATATGTAATGCAGCCATAATAAGGGACTCTGGGGGAGAAGATGCAGGACAAAGGCTGGCATGGAGCACAGGGGCTGCCAGTTGAGCTGGGGACAGGGCCCCCACTTCAGGGCTGGGTTGAGGAGTATAACTGCCAACCCTGTGGGGATAGTTAAGGGTTCACATGACCTTGGGTACGGGGTAGATGACTCAGACAGAGATGCAGCTACTGGAAATGCGATGCAGGCTGGGGGCTGGTCACAGGTAAACCTTTACCTATGCCCGACTGTTGTCTCCCAGCTGTTCATGGCACTGGACTCCTCGAGATACGACACCCGATGTGCCTGATGTGCCCTGATGTGCCTTTTTCACTTCAAACACTGCCCGTTGGACTGTGGTCTCCCACCCCCACCTCCATCTTTCCTTAGGGACCAGCCTCCTCTTGCCCGAATTCCAGCTTCTTCCACCGACCAAACAACTGAATGCCGTGGGGGCGTGCCTGAGCTTTGACACGTATGTTGCAATGACTGGACAACACGTGGTTGCTGGTCAGCTCTGGCACACTAAAAACCCTGTGAGGTGACAGCCGCAGCTGGTGTGATCTCCAGTGTGTGTGAAGTACTTGTCACTTGTGGGAACTGATGATTCTGAATTGAATGGGTGGAGCCAACCCTGGGAAGGCTGGTTGAGCAATAACCGCATTTTTAAAAGGAAGCGTCAGGGTTTCTGATGTTGTGGTTTCCTCACTATCAAGGGTACCAGGTGGAGCTGAGGAAGATGTTACTTGATGCCAAAGTGAGACTCTCCAATGGGTCTTTCAAGGCTATTTTCCCAACAGTGGGGCAGGAGAGATGCTGGAAAGCACGGTCGTGTTGTAATCTGGCTGATACTAGAACCAAATGGGCTTCGGTTTGAGAAATGACATTATCAGAGAGCAGTGGCTTCAATTACACGGACTTCTCCTCTATCCACACCCAATTAATTAGCACTTAAACTCATGTGCAATGAGAAAACCGGGAGTAACTTTGCAAAAAGGAAATTTCCAACTGAGTTGCAAGGGGCCTACCTGGGACCTGCAATTGTGTGGGAGCTTCTGCTGCTCACACGCCCGAGAGTCACCATGTCCCACAGAGCCTCCTCGGTGTGACATTTTGCTCAGCACAGTCACTATGTAGGTTTTAGCATTTCCGCAAGACTGTGAAATCATCTCTGTGATCTTAATCATCTCCTGTGTTCTTAATCCCTTTTGCTCTTCTCTGGTGGTCTTGCCCTTTCTCAAGAATCTTATCGTTGGTACTTGTTGGTTCAAGGAGGTGTCGCTTGACTGAACGTCATAAAATAGCAAGGTTGCTCCCTGGACATCTTTTGCTTTTGCTCACACTGCTTTTATCTTTCATTTATATCATTTTAAATATTAGACAATAATACATGCTAATTGAAGATGAATTAGAAAATGCAAATAAACAACAAAGAAAAGAAAAGGAGAAATTACCTTGTAATCTCACAACCCAGATAGAGCCACCATTAATGTTTTGGTTATATCCTTGTGTTTTTGTTTCACTTTTAACAAAAGGAGAAGACAGAAGAAATTCTCAGAAGACATGTGGCATTTCACTTAGTACAATTTTCAAAATGATGCTTTAAGAAAATCTTTTGATTTGTTGGCAAATAGGTCCAGATAATTTTCAATGATGAGCATGGTTTTGGAAATATAATGCCATATTTTTCTCCTTCCTGATAAAGAGTATTATCTACAAGAGGCTGTGCATGTGTGTGTGTGTGTGTGTGTGTATGTATGTAAATGGACTGTCTGTGGCTCCTGAAAAAGAAATTCTGTTGCTGGATTTGGTGACTCACTGCCAAGCTCTGCTGCAGGCAGGGAGCAGATTCTGAGTTATTCAAGCCAAACATTTGGCCCTCATGGTTTATTGGCTACTGTGACAGACTTCTCCTCACACCTCACCTCCTCGTTGGCGTGTGGACATATCAGGCATTTTGTTCATTTTGCCTCCTGATCTCCTCCTACTTCTTTCAATTACTCTTTAGCATTTCTCGAATTTACGCCAGCACCACCCCAACTCCCTAATGCACAATGGTAGAAATACCCAGACACTCCCTTCCCGAGGTCAATGCAGGAATTGGGAGTCTCCTTCCAAGACCTTGTTTGTCCATGTGTGCGCCTTCTCAGGCTCCGTGCGCCCTCATTTGTCTGCAGTCACTCAGAATGGCCCTCTGTTTCCTTTCCATGCCCGACGCAAGATCAGGGCATGCAGCTGGACTCAAGTTTCATCACACCCCGCGGGGCCAGGCTTGGGGAGGTGAGGGACAGGAACTGTGCGGCTTCTTTGGAGAATCCTCATTATTCCAGGTGGAAGAGAATTTTGTAGAGACTGGCCTGACCAGTAATGCTGTCGCTGAGAAGAGGCATCCTAGGATCGTAATTTAAAAAGTTAAAAAAAGAACTGTTTCGCTCTAGTTGGCAAAAAACTAGACACAGGAAAAGACACTGTAGCCTGCCTTGAAGGATCACGAGGTATGAAGGAGACTGGCTGGGCAAAGGCTTTATCTTCAGAGCTTGTTTTCCAACCCTACAATGTTTCCCTCCTTTTGTATCCAGTTTTTTGATATGCTGTTTGGAAAGTTTGGAAAGGATCCTAAGTCAAAATGAGGCGAATAATAATTGCTTTCTAAGTTCCAGGCACCGTTGTAAGCACTGATCACATAGTCCTTCATTTAAACCCTACAACAACCCCATGGGAGCATCAATCACCACTGTTTTACAGATGGGAAAACAGAGTCCGGACTTTAAGAAACCGATGCAAGGTCGCGCAGCTGATGAGCTGCAGGGCCAGGATGTAGGCCAGGAGCCTGGCTTTGGAGACCACACTGTGCTCTGCTTCCTCTTGCACTGTTGGTGGACATAGGACTCTGAGTTCCAGTCAGAGCTCTGCTAACAATTTGCTTTGTTATCTCAGACAAGTCACATTATCTCTCAGTTTCATCATTGAGCTAAAAAATTCTACAATCCTAAAGATATGTTTATGCTATTTCCCTCTCTACTCTTGTAATTCTTGGATACATCTAGGCAGAGAAATGCAGTTGCCTCAAAGGAAACCCAGACTGGATTTTGCATCTAGCTCTTCTTTTGGTCTTGATTCTACTCTCTCCACAGGAGAGAATTGCTCCCTCCTCCACCCACATTCCTACATTGTACTACAGCAGAGTCTCTGTTATAAGCGGAGACAATTTCCTTGGAGCAGCTGATCTCATTGGGCCAGTTCCACTTAGCCATAAAGAGGGGTCTATTATAGCTTTTCCAAGAAAATATTTAAGAGGAGGCAATCCAGAGAAATGGAGACATTCTTCAACTAGCAAGTGCACCATTCCATAGTTCTCAGAAATTTTTTTCACCCATAGAGCAGAGACATGTTTAAAAGGAGAAACAATATGGTTTGGAGAATGAAACACCAAATTGACCGAGGGAAACACCTTCATCCTTTGAGGATTTGCCAAATATTTCCAACAAGTCATTTGGCCATTTAGGCTTCTGTTTCCTTGTTGAGGTTGCTTTGGTAAGGCCTGAAGAATCACAGGTAAAACTCTACACAGATACTGACTTCTGATGATCACGTCCAACCTCAGGAGGTGAGGTTTCTCAGCATCTTATTTATCCATAAATCTCCCGGAGCTACTGACAGAGCAGTAGCTTTCTGACCCGTCTTGGCAGCCCCAGCCCATTCCAGCAGTGCAGGGGGTCTGGGTGTGCAGAGGCTGCTGTTGCCCTGAGCAACACAGATTCCCCCATGTTGCTTGTTCTGTCTGATGACATAGGCTCAGCTGAGACTGAGCTTGGGGACATCGGTGATGACAAACATGGAGGATGGGACAGTGGTGGTGACCTTGTGCTGACTCATCATCATCAATAAAATAACTTACTTCATCAGGAACTATGTAAATATTTGTGAAACCATTTCTGTTCTAGGTGTTACCATAAACTTGGGACTGATTTTCTAATTCTTTATCTCTCAAGGCAAAATCCATTCCTTTCTCCCTTATGCCCTGAATAGGTGAGCATTACCCATAGCCACACTCTAGCCTGTAGAAACATTCAAGCCTAAAATTCCTCTCCCACTCTGTTACAATGGCTTTGTGTCCTGGCTTTTCCTCCCTGAGTTCCACAACTCACTCATCTCTGCTTCTGACCTTTATGGGTATCGCCTCAAGATTCCACTCTTATTAAGTGAGATCATTCATTTCAAAAATACTCCATTGAATGCCTATTTTGGCTGAGTCAATGTGCCTAGGAGGAGAGCAAACTGTCACCCTGATCTGGGAGAAGCTGAGCATAGATCTGGTGTTCGGGTAAAGGGCAGGGCATGATGCCAGAAGGGAAGATCAGAATCAGATTGTGAAAAGTCCCCAATGTCAACTGAGGAGTTTAGATTTTATATTGTAAACGACATTCAGGAAAAGTCAGATCTCTGGTCTAATGAGGTTTGGTGTGTAGCTCAGCACAAACGTTTGATAAGCACCAACTTTGTGTTGGGCTCTGTGGTAGGTGGTTGGGCTACAAAGATGGGTAAGGCACGGTTCTTGCTCTCAAGGAGAAGACTGAGCTACATGACAAATAACAATACAGGAGGAGTTAAGATTCAATGCTTAGTTTTCATCCAACAGAAGTTTTTAGAGAAGGACAGTTTCTAAAAATTAAATAAAAATAGCTCTGCTGTTCGTGTGGAGGGTAAATGAGAAGGTAGAAACTGGGAAGTGTTGAGTGTAAATTTCCACTCAGTGTTAGTTGTCTTCATTATAATAATGATTCTCATCATTTTGGGTCCTTGTGACATGTGAAATCACACTTTGGGAAATCCCACCCAATGTATTTTTTCCCAGGATTCAGTAACTAGCACCCACTTGGACAGATAAAACACAATGATGATACCAAGAGTACAAGTCAACTGGGGCACAGCCAGATTTGCTTTCCACACCAAGAGTTCTTATCTGTTTCCAAATGTTCTGGGTAGATGTAGATGATTTGGAGATTGTCCAGCTAAGACTTCTTATGAATAAAAAAATGTTGCTGTAATTAAAATCTTGCAGGCTCCAGTTACCTTTCCCCAATAATTCACTTGTGATTTATAATTGGAGACATATATAATATCAAATTACCTAAGTGGGGAAGGGGAGGGGAGGAAAACTAAGCTCTGTTGTAAGGATCAGTTGTCAGAATATTGCTGACTTCATAAACCACTCAGGCTTTTTTCCAGGCAACCGTTGATATATTTATAGCCTTGTAATTTGGTTACCTATCACTTAGCTTATATGTGAGTCACCCATGAAATATATGCACAGAGACCAAATGTACTAATTACAAAGGTAGAGTGCAGGTGGGAGGGCCTCGTTAAGACCCCTGTTTAACAACAGTGGCAAACTGTTGGGAAAGGATCATTTATCATTAAATGATATTAAGACTCAAATGGCAGAGCTTTCGACTCTGGCTTTAAAGAGCTATTCAGCTTTGCTCCTGTCAAGCCGGGCTCAAAGTTTTCCAGTTTGACGTGGTATGTTTGTTTTGTGGAGCTGGTGGGAAGACGGCAGGGGAGGCTCGGGACAGGGAATAGCTGTTAGAGCTGCTTGAGCTGAGGCATTTGCGGTAACTTAATTTTACTTCAGAAGCTACATTCTGACAGAGCTGTCAGAAATTACATTTATTTATTTTTTAAGCCTCCACATTATTTTTTTCCCGGAATGATTTTCCATTCCACACTCTACCTGGTGAAATCTTGTCCATCTCTCAAAACTCATTTCGAAAATGACTTCCTCCTTGGGGACTCAAAGGCCTTAAATTTTCTTTCAAGCATATACCAGCATATTACATTCAAACCGAAGGTGTTATATTTTGGTGGGAGAAAAAAATCTCAAGTGAAAAGCAAACACATTGTCCTATATCAAACAAAGGTATGTTTAAGGTTATTTCATCAATTGTTTCTAAAGCTTTCTTCGGTGACTAGTAAAATCGTGGTTTCACCTGGCATTAAGAGGAACGAATTAGTTACTTTTAGGACAGATGGCATACTTTCCTCCCACTATGCTTGTCCTCATACAGGAAAAGAAGAACCAGATGTTGGGGGATTTTCTTAAGCAAAGTTATATATTCGAGAGCCAACTAGACCTGGAAAATTAATTCACTATTCTCTGAATTTGGATGCAGTGTTTTATCTCTTAACTGTCTGAGTGGTCCATTTCAGCTATGGAAATCTTCCTTCGAGATGTTTTGGCAGCAAACAAACTCAAAGCCAGATTAATTACTAAATTACAAACAGGGAGCCACAGTATTTAAAAGCAAGCTCAACACAAAATAATGTTTTCATACTGTTTAAAAGACTTTCTCCAAGCCTCCTTTGGAAGTTGGATGATTAAATACATCCTAACATGTGCAGAGGGACAATTACCCCTCAGTGCCTGGATACTCTTTTGTGGAGCTAGAGTTGTATCTGCACACAGGGAAGGTGAAGTCCCAGGGGCCAGTGCTGAGTGTGGTCGCTGACAGGTGTTGGTAACAGTGATTCAGAGGCTGCTGCTGATCACTGGGAGAGATCTAGAATTACGGCCAATGTCTGACTCCAGAGCTCTTGGACTGGAAAGACTCAGACACATCCAAACACATCACCCCACCATACCCTCCTCCACCCGCATTCCTTCATTGTACAAACAAAGATTTCATTCAAGACTCGAAGCTGAAATTGAGATGTCATTCATTCACTCGTTCATTCGAGAGAGAGTTGTTGGATGCATATTATATTCTGGGTACTGTGTGAGGTGGAAAGAGAGAAATAAGATCCATTTCTACCTATTATAGCTACTGTCTTATCCAGGATAGTGTAGCGTGACCTGTTCTTGGCGACCTTACGTGGGTCCTGAGATTAAGAGCAGATTTTTCCCAACTACTCATATATCATTTTAAAAATTATTTTTAAAAGTTTAAGTAATCCATGAACATGGTTTAAAGCATGACATTATGTGAAAGGGCTTATATTGAAAAGAATCATTACTCTGTCCTACTCCTCCCTTGTCAGAAGTCTTCACTTTTAACCATTTCTGCTTTTAATTCTTTTGGTAGTAGCACCCGTAACTCTAAAAACATGCTTACTACGAGTTCTTGATCCATCCACTGTAGACATGTTGTCTTGGTGTCCTGCTATGGTCAACGAGAATTCTCCACCTCTTTTTCTTTGTAATATAATTATATAACTATTTTTAGTTCTTCTAATGGGTAATTTTGTAACTCAAAATAATTTACTTAAATCTCTCTTTCTTGTTCAATTAACTATGGACATAACCTTTGACCATCCACTTTGCAGGATGAGGATATTGATATTCTCATCCTTCTTGCCACTTTTAAAAAATACTTCCTTTGTCTTCTATCTTCCCTTAGCTGTAATTTTGCTTTCATGATGTCAAGGTTGATATTTATACTCTGTTCTGTAACCTAATTATTCTCAAAAGTCATTTAAAATGATCCATTGTAGGATTTTCGGAGGACTTATGTCAAGCTCAGTGGATCATCATTTCTGGAGAGGCCCCTCTTTGAAAATTGGGGCAATATTCTGGTCTTTCTTTTCCAGATTGTGGTTCCTCAAAGGTTAGTGATGATGGTCTGTGGTCAAACCTAGAAGTCCTTTTATTACTTTGTATTATAAATGGGTCTGGCTAGAGTTTTGAGTTAAAGTTGCTCTATGAAATTTGCTGTCTTCTCACCTGAGCTTCTTATTTTCCTCCTGATATTTTTGCCTGGCTTTCCACGCTTGAGGTCACCTTTGATGGAGGAGAATGTTGCCAACTCTTTTTACCATCTTCTGCCATCTATTGGCACTATGCCACATTCCTCAGGGGTACCCTTCCCTTCCTTATTTATCTTGTGTAAACGCAACTTAAAACATCCCTCATCCCAGTCCTGAGTTCCTTCCCGGTGAAAGCGAAGGCTCAGGGCAATTGTGTGTCAAAAATGAGGAATTTGGGTTTGGGTTTTTTATCTAGCTGGATTCACATCATGAAAATAATAACACTATTTTTAAACACTTTTTGCTACAAAGTAATTTTCCTATATTATCTTATTTAAACTTTACAACAACTTGAATTCATTTTTTATTAGCACTTTAATAGATTTTATTCTTTTTAAAGTGACACGTAAGCACAAATATTTATTAAAAATGTTAACATATATAAATGAACTGTTGAACATAGTTTAGTATTTATATTTTTAATTTGTTATGAAATGCTTAATGCATTCAAATATGTAATATGTTAATATTTAAATTATAAAGCATAAAAATAAAACAAACATCTTTATAGTACTGTCCAGCTTAAAGTAGACATCATTAACATCTTTGAAGCCAAGAGGCCAAATAGCATAATTAAGGTCAATAATAATATGTGATAAAGCCAGCCCAGCTCCTCAGACTTGGTATCTATTTCCCTTCCACTCAAACGTGCTGTTAGCATAAGTTCTCAACACTAGGAACTTTCTGTAAGTAACCTAAATCCCGCTTGCTATAATATAATATAAAGCTATTTCATTTTGATCTATCCTCAGTGGGTTAAAAAAAGGATACCCAATCACCCTTAAATTAAAGGTTTATTTCGAAATGGTAAGTTGAGGTTGACCTCATATAGTATTAGGATCATAGGGGCCTAACGAGAAAATGCTGAAGGAGACTGACAAGTTTTAGAAAAGGCTTAAATCATGTGATCACACTTCTTATTTCCAAACAAAGTGTGTGTGTGTGTGTGTGTGTGTGTGTGAGAGGGAGAGAGAGAGAGAAAGTATTTGAGGCTGATGTGACAGACCCATCATTGTCCCTTCTTCTACTTCTATCCAACATGCAGAACTGTTTCAACCTAAAGTATAAAACTACAGCAAAGCTTGTAAAAGTGCCAACCTGGGTGTGCACAGGTATCATAAACTCCTGAAGGAAATATCAAATATTTTATATTTCTATTCTGCTCATGGATCACCCACATGTTACCTTTTCTCAACCCTGTCCTCAGTGATGTGTTCTTTTTTTTTTTTTTTTTTTTTTTTTGAGACAAAGTCTTACTCTGTTATCCTAGGTAGAGTGCAGTGGCATCATCATAGCTCACTGCAACCTCAAACTCCTGGGTTCGAGTGATCCTCCTGCCTCAGCCTCCCAAGTAGCTGGGACTACAGGGACACACCATGATGCCCTGCTAATTTTTCTATTTTTAGTAGAGACGGGGTCTCACTCTTGCTCAGGCTGGTCTCGAACTCCTGAGCTCAAGTGATTCTCCCGCCTTGGCCTCCCAAAGTGCTAAGATTACAGTCATGAGCCACCACACCCAGCCCAGCAATGTGTTCTTTTTTGGGCTGAGCTCCAGGGACCAGGCGTGTAGATCCAAAATGGACCAGGACCCTGGCCTGACTTAGAAGAAAGTGTAGGAGTGAGTATTAGAATTGTGGTCAGGACTAAGGCTGGTTACAGGGGAAATGGCTGGGAGGTGGAAAGAGGCGAAGGTAAGTCCTGGAACAGCAGGCTTAGGAAGCAGAGAGGTACTTAACCTGGAGATTGGAGAAAAGACCTGATTTATTTGTCCCCAAAACCATTAGAAATAAATCAGTCCCTTTTATCAGGAGACAGCCTAAATTTATACTTCTAACGCCACCACCAAAGAACCTCTTTGCTCTAAAGGGCTGGGGTCTTTGTTGGTTTGATTATCCAGTGAGCGAGATGTATCTTCTGGGCAGACTTCCTTGGTGCCTTTTCTGTGGATAATGCTATGCCTTCTAAGTGGGTTTACATCTGTTTGAGGAACTCAGGTTTTTATTTTACCTCTACTTGGAACATGTAGATTACCTGGGATCCTTGTGTTTTTATTTATTGTAGTTTTTCTCCTCAGGAATTTTGCAGTCCCTGGACTAGAAAGGGATTGGGTGGAGACCTGAGGCTTGGCTCTGATAGGCTTGAATCCTCTCCATAGAGAAAATGTGATATGCCTTGATAGTCATTTCTCTGGGCCTGCATCAACAAGTTTCAGGTCATAATTGGCTTTGTGGGTTATAGAAATAAGACTTGACCAGCCTTTTTGAAATTGGTATTTGTCAGGTCATACCTGATAAAGAAAACATCAGAAATATGAACATTAATATAGAAATTAATTCAGACTGAATGTTGGTTGGTTGATTCATTCATTGCATTCAAAGATATTTATTGAATGCCTGAAGCTGGGAACTAAGGTAATAAGAAGGAATAAGATATTGTCTCTTTTCTTAAGAGGCCCAGAGATACTCAGGAGGCAGTGAATTACCTGTAGGAAGTGTGATAAGTACTATGGACATTTTGCTTTGCGTTAGGGACTTTCAGTGCAACTCTACATCCAAAGGTGTCTATATCCAATATTGTCCTTTAAACAGGAGTCTTTTTAATGAACAATTTGATATGTTGGCTAAGTGTAGGTTTGTTCCTCTATCTTAACCATTTCACGGCATGTGGTTGTTTTGATCTATGTCAAAAACAACGTGTGTGCTACACCCCAAAAGAAACTAAAATGGGCTGGTCTGTGTTCCCCATACAGACTTAGAAGCATTATAGATATTGTATATTGTTAAATTTGAAAGGCTGAAGAGAAAATTTTCTGTTTACAATGTAATCATACGAGATCTGAGATCTGCCTATTTCTCATTAAAAGCCCAAATGAGAATTCAAAGTGTGTGTGTGTGTGTGTGTGTGTGTGTGTGTGTGTGTGTGTTAGTGGTGGTGGGGGCACCCATTACTTTCCAATGCATCAGTATAACTCCTCATTCTTATTCATTATTATTCACTTGGTTCCTCTTACAATATGAATAGAAGGAGAAAAACATTTATAGATCACTTAAAACATTTTACTAAAAGAAAGGGAACAAATTAGCCCACTTGAATCGCTAGCTTTGCAGAGGAGAATGAGCAGAAGATATATTTAATCTTTCATCAAAGACTTTATTTGAAATTACTGATATACAGTTCCACTCAGAACAGTGCTAAATGAGTTATTAGAACATTTAAACAAGATCATCATTGTTTTTATTAGCAGCATTATTCCTAACTCCTTTTGTTAGAAAAACACCCTGCAGTGTGTGCAGATCTGTTTAATTGCAATGCTTTTACATTTTCTCTCAAATGTAGTTGACTTATTTTATAAATATTTCAAGTACATAATTGCTATTTTGCTTTAATGACAATCACAAATGTATTTAGATAATCTAAGAGGTTAGAATATATTTTCTCCTGTGTCGGGTTTATAGACGAGGTAAGTATGACTTATTGACTTTATTGACTATGATCCTGAGGGAGGGTCTTTCACCCATAGGATCCCTCTTTGTAGTGAAAATCCGAGGCATTGGGCAGATTTGGGCTTCAAGCCCAATTCTTTTATTTACTAGTTGGGTGATCTTGGGCAAGTTCTTTACCTTCTTTGAGCTTCTGGAATGTTTTGTAAAATTTATTGAGTATAATAATACTGAACTTTGTAAATCAATAAATGTGATTCACCACATAAACAGAAGCAAAAACAAAGACCATATGATCATCTCAATAGATGCAGAAAAAGCATCTATTGACAAAATCCAGCACCCTTTCATGATGAAAACCCTCAATAAACTAGGCATAGAAGGAACATATCTCAAAATTATAAAAGCCGTAGATGACAAAACCCCTGCCAACATTGTACTGAATGGGGAAAAGTTGGAAAGCATTACTACTAAGATCTGGAACAAGACAAGGGTTCCCCTTGTCACCACTTCTATTCAACATAGAGCTGGAAGTCCTAGCCAGAGCAATCAGGCAAGAGAAAGAAATTCAGGGTATCCAAATAAGGAAAGAGGAGGTCAAACTATTGCTGTTTATTGATGATATGATCTTATATCTAGAAAACCCCAAAGACTCCACCAAGAGACTCCAGGAAGTGACAAATAAGTTCAGGAAAGTCTCAGGATATAAAATCAATGTACATTAATTAGTAGCATTTCTATACACCCAAAACTGTCAAGCTGAGAGTCAAATCAAAGACTTGACTCTCAATACCATTGACAATACAATTCACAATAGCTACAAAGAAAATAAAATACCTAGGAATATACTTAACCAGGAAAGTGAAAGATCTCTACAAGGAGAACTAAAAAACACTGAAGAAGCAATTGTGGATAACACAAACAAATGGAGAATGGCTTTTGTTAAAAAGTCCAAAAACAAAAAATGCTGACAAGGATGCAGAGAGAAAGAAATGTTTATACACTGTTGGTGGAATTGCAAATTAGTACAACCCCTATGGAAAACAGCATGGAGATTTCTCAAAGAACTTAAAGTAGACCTAGCATTTGATCCAGCAATCCTACTATTGGGTATCCACCCAAATGAAAAGAAGGAATTTTATCAAAAAGACACTTGCACTCAAATGATTATTACAGCACAATTCACAATCACAAAGATGTGGAACTGACCCAAGTGTCCATCAATTCATGAGCGTATTAATCAAATGTGGTATATGTATACCATGTAGTACTACTGAGCCACAAAAAGGATGAATTAATGCCCTTTGCAGCAATTTGGGAGGAACTAAAGACCATTATTCCAAGCAAAGTATCTCAAGAATGGAAAAACAAACACCACATGTACATTCTAATAAATTGAAACTAACTGATGGCACACAAGAGCACAGAGGGAGGAAAAGTCATAGTAAATCAAGCAGGGGGAGGGAGGAAGAGGAAAGGGGCAAAAGGCCAACTAACAGTTACAATGAACACTATTCAGGTTATGGGCACAATTATAGCCCTGACTCAAGCCATGTATCAAAAACATTTGTATCCCTTTAATATTTTGAAATAAAAAAGGAGATGTAACACTTTAAGTTATGAGAAAATATATACAAAACACATTATAATCTACAAATATTTAAATAATGCCGAACTCGCCAGAATGATGTGAAGATAAATAGATAACATTAAGCACCTAACAGAGGGCCAGGCAAATAACAAGTACTCAATAAATGTTAATTTCTTTTCTTATTGGCTATTTTTGATCACTAAGGATATTCTTAAAGTTCTGATCCAAGTTGTCCATCAAGATCTGTTTGTTTTCCTTTATTATTGGGGTCAAGAATCCCCTGATTTAGTCTAGGACCATCCCTTCTATGTGCTGTGCAAATAAAAGTGTGTCTTTATCCATATTCATCCTCGTCTTTGTGGTTCAACTCTGATCACAATTGCAAATGCGAAGCTCTGGTGCTCTTCTGGAATGGAGAAAAGTGGAACAGATGTATAGAATTCAGGGCTTAGCTAAGGGTGCTGGGAAGTTTGCATGAGGTGGACTAGCTGGGAAGCCAGAAAAGCAGATGTCTTTGCAAGGATGTGGCCTGGGGTGGTGGTGGTGGTGATGATATGGGGTGGTCCATAAGTGCACAGTCTTTATTGGGACAGAGGAAGCTATGTGCATCTACAAAGAATCCATCCCATAGCCGGTGATCACTGTTTGCTCCTAAAAAAACAGCTAGAAATCATTCATGTTCTTATCACTTACCCTTGCAACACTGCCCACACAATGCTCACTGACACTTTGAAATGAAATTGGTTGCTTCGGTTAATGACACAGTCAGGTGACTTCCCATACAGACACATCTTTCTTAAGGCCTCATGTTGGAGAAGATGAGTTGACATGATCTGGTGGCTTTCACGTGATGCTGTCCTCCTGGGAGCACAGGAATAACCTTGCCTTGAATGCAAAGTCTTGAAAATGTGGGATGTAGAGAGCTTTCCTTGGTATTATTGTCTAGAGAATGAGCAGAAATTACTTAACTTGGTTGCTATTTGTCCTGTGCTACTTCCCTGGGCAAATTTTCAACCCACCTTAGAGATGTGGTGGAAACTGAGGCAGCAAGACCAAATCTTGACTGTCTACCAGTCATTTCTGAGGTCTGGAGAAACCAAAGAACGACGTGGGAATTTCTGCTCATACCAGGATGAGCTTACAGGATCGCCAGCCCTTCCTGGGAGTGTAAACGTTTTCTGTACTTCTCACAGAGCCCAGAGCAGCACCACAAAATAGTTGCTCACTATGGATCAACTTTTTGGATGAATGAAGGTTTCTTTGGGATAGGCTCCTTCATATTTGCCACTTACACTTGTGGACATCTGTGCCCTCCATTGCCATCATCATCAATATTATCATTGTAATTGTCATTGACAGGAAACGTCTGTTAAATACTATCCAAGGTGTCATGCAAAGTAAAATTAGAGACAGAATCTAAACAGAATTTTTGAAGGCAATGACCCAATTTAGTTGATTTTTCATTCCTAGAGCCTAGCACGGTGCCTGTCACATAGTAGAGGCACAATAAATTGTTGAACGATGATACAAACAGATCAGTAAAAGAGCTGCAATAGCTGAAGAGCAACAATTTCCATTTCCATTTTTCCTGTCTTTTTATCAAACCGCCTCCGCAGCACCTCCCACCCCACATCTGAAGGAACTATGTTTTTCTTTAGTCTGAGAAAGGAGTCTACCTTGTATCTCAGTACTGTTACTTGGATCTATTAAGGTGAACACAGAATATGGTGCTGCTGTAATGTTATGATTTTGGCTGCCTTGGAATTTAAAGGAAGAATTCTTTCTAATACTAGAAATAGATCAATATCTAGCTCCTGTTCTTTCTCTGTGCCCAGAACACCCACTGAAGTCAGGAGGGGCTGGGAGTGTGTGGGAACAGTGGAATGGGGGCCTTTGTCTGCTAATTTGAGTTTCATTCTGTCATTTCTCTCCGAAGGTGATTCTGAAAAATGAATGCATTTATAGGGCTATTAATAACCATATTCCTCCCCTAATCATTATGATTAAGTCGTTGGAACTGCCAGGTGCCTGCAGCTTCCATCACAAAGCCCTGAACAATTTTGCTTTACCGTTTGACGACACCGAGATGCTTTAACTATGCCAGGGGAGTTGCTGCTGATTTTTCCTTCTCCTGTCAGTCGATTTAAATTCATACTGAAAACAGAGAGTAAAGTTTAAAATAATATTCTAAATCATAAAAGTCATTTTTCAGTTAAGGAACAGTAAGTCATCTTTCCTTTTATTATACTATTCCCAAGGAAGGTTTTATGGTCAAAATGTCACAGCTGGTTTTTTCCACATTTTCTCTTCTTCCATCCTGCATGTCTCATGATCCAGTCATCCACTGCAGCCTGCAATTCCTGAATACTTTCATTCTCATTGTACCTGCTGTAGAAATGTCCCACATCTTTACGAATTAACTCCCCCCACCCCAATTTGCCAGTTCATACCTGGCAGTGCCGCAGAGCAGATCAGAGTACACACCCCGGAGAAAGATCGCCCAGCTCTGAGCCCCAGCTCTGCCACGTACTAGCTGTGGGACCCTGGGAAAATTACCAGCCT
>RJWJ010015487.1:0-36096 GCA_004363605.1 Indri indri | reverse complement strand
AGGCTTTATTTCTGACACTGCACAGGACACCTGCTGTCTTGGCATTCAGCTTTGAGTGTGCAGGTGTGTGGGTGCCTGCCCCTGGGGGAGGCTGGGTGTGCACTGGCTCAGATGCTGAACATGGCTGACCCCAGGCCCCATGGTTGGGACAAGAGGGAAGACCTCATTATAAAGCAGCACAAGCCATCTACTTCCCCAGAGCTCTGAGCTTTCTCTAATTCTTTCTCCTGTACCCCACAAGGTAGTTAGAATGTACTCACCCTGCCACCCTCAGATTTAAAAAATTTCAGTTCCTTACATCTGAATTGCATTCTGATTTGCACAGAAGCCTTAAAGTCATCAGAATGACCCTGTTGGCTGAAAGTTATTGTCAAAATTTCAAGTTATATTTATTCAAAGACTAAATATTTTTTATTTAGCTTTTCATTGCTCCTGTAGGTGCTGTCACCTGAGGTTGTAAGTTTTAAACCCCAGGAAGGTCATTTGTTTCCACAGAGATTCAGTTGATTTTATTTTTAATTATAGTTTAAAGCAAAACTATGGTTAAGAAGTAAATTATAGTTAATAAGAACATGAGAACTAATATCACTCTTCTGGACAGTGGCCTAGGCAAAGAATTAATGAATAAGATCCCAAAAGCAACCACAATGATAATACAAAATGGTAAGTTTTTGCTTGTAAAAACTACTTGAGATTCTAAATATAAAAACTAACTTGCACACCCTCATCTTTTGTGTCAAATGTATTCTCATTTTGCTATGTGCAATATCTAAAGTATAAACAAGACCATTAACACCTAACTTTGCATGACCGTGTTTCAAAAATAGGCAAGATTCTGAACAATTATCTCTAATTAAAATAAAAATATGGGGACTTGGGCAATATTCAAGCTAAATAAATCTATGTACTATATCCGCATGGGAATAAAATGCTTTTCTGCTTGGAGTTGTGTCATGATTTTATTTTGTAAGATTTTTAGTGATACGTAACAGAATACATTAAGCCATCCATTTGATTATAGGAGCACAGGTTTCTAAGTTGTATTATTAAACTGTGTTTATTTCAGAATTTTTCATTTGTCAATTTTTATAGAAGTCTATGATAGTCTCTGAGACTTGAGAAGAAGAAATGAATTTTTATTTAATACGTCAGAGTTTGCAGTTGTAGAATTTATTGTAGTAGTTCATCCTAGGTAGCCTGTGAGAGGTTGAGAAAAATGATTGCATGCCAATAATAAAGGTTAATCAATTCATTCAATCGAAAACATGTGTCTGGCTTCTCTGCCTTAGACATAGTGCTCGGTGCAGGGGGCAGATATGTGAAGGGCACAGTCATTGCCCCAGGAGAATGTCTTCATTTCATCTTGTAGCGAAGAAGGACTTTAAAAGAAAGTTAATTAGGGATTATAAGTGCAATGACCGCTCAGTGTATACAAAACACACATGGATCTGAGCAACTGACTCCACCTCAGAGGCCAAGGGAGGCAGAGAAATTGAGGTGTTAGAAAGTACTACCTGTTTCATCAGGTAGAAACAGGCTGAAATTTTAAACTTATTTGTTAGGCATTGCAATACCTTCTGATAGATTTTAATCAAACAGGCAACCGTATAAATACTAACATTTATGTTGTCAAATGATTACTGTGGGATTTATTTCGACTTTCAGATTAGGGGAGAATTTATTGTGTTTTTTTACAATAGTGTCATATTTCTGCCAATTATGTTTATATCTTTAATGCATCTGGAAGCATTTTTCTTTGAGATTTAGTCCGATTAATGATCTATTTTATTTTCTCTATAGAGTAACTCAAAGTTTCCATTATCACAGTCTGTCCACAATATGGGTCCATTTCTCTATTCCTTCACGGCAGGGTTTCTCACCCTCAGAATAATTGACATTTAGGAGTGGATAATTCATTGTTGTTGAAAGTTATCCTGTGTTTTAGAGTATTTAGCAGCACCCCTAACCTCTGTCAACCGTACGCTACTAGCACATCCCTCAGTTATGACACCAAAAATATCTCCAGACTGCCAAATGTCCCATGAAGGACAAAACTGCTTCTGGTTGAGAATCACTGCTTTAAGAGTACCACTCTGTCTTCATTACTGTGGCTTTGAACATTTTGTTCCACAAGTTTGGATGGATACCCCTGGTCGTCTTTTACAGAATTGTCTCAGAAATTTGAGGACCTTCTTATATTCGTGTATATTTTAGAAAGGTTTTGTCTAATACTCCTCAAATTCCAATGGGTTAATAATGGATTTTTTAAATTACTTTAGAGAATTATCTGATTTTGACAAAGCAGACAAAAAACATACACTGGGAAAAAGAATCCTTATTCAATAAATGGTGCCGGGAAAATTGGATAGCCACATGTAGAAGACTGAAACAGGATCCATACCTCTCACCTGTCAGAAAAATCAACTCACGATGGATAACAGACTTAAATCTAATGCATGAAACCATAAGAATTCTAGAAGAAAATGTTGGGAAAAACTCTTATAGACATTGGCCTAGGTGAAGAATTTATGAAGAAGACCTCAAAAACCATCACGGCATCAAAAAAAATAAATAAATGGGACCTGATCAAATTAAAAAGTTTCCGCACAGCCAAAGAAACTATCGCTAGAGTGAATAGAGAATATGAACATAGTTACAATGTTATATTCCTCTATTTAGTCACTCTTTTGTAAAATTTAACTGACTTTCACAATTGATTCATAAATAGTTCTGTTCCTAAATTAATCCTAGGTAGTTTACAGACTAATGATAATGCAAATTATTATCTTAGTTTCTATTACATTTCTCATTACTATTGTTAAAATATTTAAGGGGTTTTCCTGTCTTTATTGAAATATAATTGGTAAATAAAATTGTATATGTTTAAGATACACAATTTGACATATAAAATGTCAAACTTTTGAAAGAAATGCTTGGTATCTCAATAATATAAAAAAAATTGAAATCAATATGCCAAAGATTTATCTGCACGTCCTGTTCATCTCAGCATTATTCACAATAGCTAAGATGTGGAAGCAACCTAAGCGTCCATCAACAGATGAACGGATAAGGAAAATGAGTATATATACACAATGGAATACTAAAGTCTTAAAAAAAGAAGGAGATTTTGTCATTTGTGACAATGAGGATGAACCTGGAGGGCCTTATGCTAAGTGAAATAAGCCAGGCACAGAAAAACAAATACAAATACTATGTAATCTCACTTACGTGCGGACTGGAAAGTAGTCAATCTCATAGAAACAGAGAGTAGAAATGTAGTTAGCAGAGGCTGTAGGAGAATGGAGAATGGGGAAAGGGAAGATGTTGGTCAAAGGGTACAAAGTTTCCATTACACTGGAGGAATAAGTTTTAGTGATCTATTGCACTGCTTGATGACCACAGCTAGCAATAATATATATCGCAAAATTGCTAAAAAGAGATAGATTTTAAATGTTTTCACCACAAAGAAATACATTAGTGATGTGATGGATATGTTAATTAGCTTTATTTAATCTTTCTACAATGTACACATGTATCAAAACATCACATATACCATGGATACATAAAATTATTTGTGAATTTTAAAATAAACACTTTTAAAAAATAATTATTTAGAAATTAAACTATGGGGAAAGTGTAGAATCAATCTTCATTAAAGGGCTGGAATTTAGTGCCAAAACAATCAGCACCCAATCTAGTAGATTAAAAATGCTGAAGGTCTTCCTGGCATCAACCCAAAACCAAATATTGCTGTTTCCTTCAACAAATGTTATTAAGTCCACATTTCACAAATTGGTTTAAATTTTGTTGGAGCTATGTATATTTCAGACTTATGAGGAAAAACTAACAAAATAAACTTCATTAATTTCCTTTCAGCTATAAAAATGATTGCTTTGATTTTTTTTTCTATAATTCACTTTGAAACAATTATGGAACTAGGGACTTAAGGAATTTGAGAGTTTTCTACTTCCTTTTCATTGAAAACAAACTTTCCCTAAACTTTTTCATTTAAAGCATAATTACAAGAACAATGTTGGGGAAATCACATGTAAGAGTTAATCTAAAGCTACCATAATTAAGATAGACTGCTATGAGATACTAGACACATCAATAGAATACAAGAGAGGTGAGAAATAAATCCACGTACATATAGTCAATTGATTTTGGAAAAAAAAGTGTAAAGCCAAATTAATTGAAAAAGAATAGTCTTTTCAACAAATGGTGCTCATACGCAAAAAATTGGATGTCCACATCAAAACAAATTAATCTAGACAGGACCTTGCACCTTTCACAAAAATTAACTCAAAATAGAACGTAGATATAAAGTAAAATGCAAAACAACAATTTCTAGAAGAAAATATAAGAGAAAAATCTACATGACCTCAAATTTCTTGAGCATTAAATACAATACCAAAGCACAATCCATGATAAAACAAAACAAAAATATATCATAAAAATATGTGATTTTATTCTAAGTAAAAACGTCTGCTCTGAAATAAACGCTTGTAAAAGAATAGAAAGAGAAGCCACAGACTGAAATAAAATACTATAAAGTACATATCTGATAAATGAGTGGTATCCAAAATATACAAAGGATTTTTACAATTCAACAATAGGAAAATAACCCAATTAAAAATGGGCAAAGATCTGAACAGATACCTCACTAAAGAAGATATACAGATGGAAAATAAGCTTATTAAAAGATGCTCAATATAATTCATCATCACTGAAATGAAAATTAAAACAATGATATATTACTACTCCAACCTAATAGAATGGCTAAAATAAAAGACTGCTGACAAGGGTGTAGTTTGTGGGAATGCAAAATGACACAGCCACTTCGGAAGAAAGTTTGGCAGTTTCTGACAAAGTCAAACATAGTCTCACAACACAATCTAGAAATTGGGCTGATTTAAAATTTAGATCTACACGACATCAGCACAGGAATGTTTATTGCAGTGTTATTCATAACCACTAAAACCTGGAAACAATCAAGATCCTTTGGTAGGTCAATGAATAAATTAACACTGGTAGATCCACATAATGGAATACTATTCATCAATAAATAGGAATGAACTATCAAACCATGTAAAAAATGGATATATCTTAAATGCATATTGCTGAGTAAAATAAGCCAGTCTGAAAGGATATGTACTGTATGATTTCATTTATATCATGTCGGGGAAAGGCAAAAATGATAAGCAGATGAGTGATTATCAGAAGTGTGGGGTAAGGGGGGTTGAATATGAGAGGCACAGGGGAATTTTTAGGGCAATGAAGCTATTCTATGTGGTATTTTAATGTTGGACAAGTGGGAATATGCATTTGTCAAAATCTGCAGAACTTTACACAAAAAAGCGAAGCTTAATGTATTCAAATTTTAGGAAACCATTTAGTTGATCAGGGAATCCCAGGATGGATTGCATAATATGACCAAAGAATCTAACAGTACTTTGGATAGATGCCTTATATTATCCTCGATAAGAGATTGAGCCCATCCTTCGAAGTGAGGTATCACAAGGATGGAAAAACATGCACCACGTGTGCTCGCCATCAAACTGGTACTAATTGATCAACACTAAGGTGCTCGGATGGTAGTAATACTCACTGGGTGCTTGTCAGGTAGGGGGGTGGGGGTAGAGGGGGTTGGGGGGTAAACCCACAGCTAATAGAAACGGCACACTGTATGGGGGAAGGACATGCTTGCAGCCCTGGCTTGAGCAAGGCAAATGCATTTCATGTCACCAAAATGTTCGTACTCCCTTAATATTCTGAATTTAAAAAAAAAAGACATAAGCCGAATACACACAAAAAAAGAATCTAACAGAACTACAAATGTGTGGAGCAACCTCACTTAAGAAATTGAAGAGAAAAGGTGCTGACCTAGATAACTTTGAAAACGAGTGAACTCTGTAAGATTAAAGATAAAAAGCACTACACATAAGCACTGTTCTCTAGTTGATAACATTTTCCACAGAGGTGCACATTAACCTTTTGTATCAGTGTAAGATATTCTAAATTAAAAAACCTTTAAAACGAGCATTATTCCAAGTGTCCAGTAGACATAAATGAAATGCAAATTCTCAGTACCTTCATTACACAACAATCTCATGCAATTTAAGTTTTTATTTTTATTTGGCAAATCATAACTGTATGTATTCATGGGGTACAATGTAACATTTCAATACATGTATGTGCTGTGAAATGGATAGATCAGGCTAATTAACATATCTATCGCGTCATATTTCTTTGTGATGAGAACATTTAAAATCTGCTCTTTTGGCAATTTTGAAACAGGCAATGCATTATTACTAACTATAGTCAAGTCACTGTGCATTAGATCACCAGAATGTGTTCTTCCTACCTAAAAAAATTTTGTGCCCTTTGACTAACATCGCCCCTTTCCCCATTCCCCCACTCTCAGCCCCTGGTAGCCACCGTTCTACACTCTGCTTTTATGAGTTCCACTATTTTAGGTTCCACTTATAAGTGAGATCATGCCACGGTATTTCTCTTTCTGTGTTTGGCTTTTTCCATGCAGCTTTAGCTCCTAGTTCTCCCGTCCTCATTTTGACTCCCTCGAGTGATTCTGTACTCACCCTCCACACTGAGTTGGGATCACTGCTTGGTCTTCGCCCCAGCCACTGTCATTCCTCAATCCAGCTCCTCAAAAATGTACCGCTCACTCTTCTTACCAGTCTGAATTAACTGTATGGCTAAACAACGCTCATTCTCCCAAAAGCCTTTTTCTGATTGCTCCAGCCCCAGCTATCACCCCTTTTCTTAATGTCTAGATCCGCTCTCTCCAACACAACATCCACTATTCACATGTGGCCCTTGGTCTAAATCGAAATGTGCTGTAAGTGTAGAAAATGCATTGGATTGAGAAGATTCCATTAGAAAAAAAATCTCATTTGTAATTTTAAAATTATTATATGCTGAAATGATCATATTTTGGATATATAAGGCTGAAGAAATAATAATATTAAAATTAATTCTACCTGTTTCTTTTTACTTCTAAAAAATTTTTTCTTGCTCCAGAAAATTTTAATTTTATATGTATATTTGGCTGGTATTATATCTTTATTGCACAGTGTCACTCTACAACATACATTCTACCCAGTGCAAAATAGCTTATATAATTTTTTTTTTCAGGGGGTGTTATGCTTCCTAGTCACACCATCTTTGTTTTCGCTGTTTGAATTGATGGACCGTTTCTGAAAGGGGGAAGCCAGGCTCTGTGGTGCCTGAGAATCATCTGCTCTCTCGGCACACAGCTGGGGACTGTCTCTGCTTTCCAAAGACCTGCAGTCTTCCCCAAAGAACCTGCAACCTTAATATTCTGAGCTAAAAGTTTTCTATAGTCTGATAATCCATGAAAAATTCTCATGAAAATGTAGGAGATAAAATAATATCAGAAGATACCAAATAAAGCATCCAAACATTTTCAGTGATTTTATTATTTCAGGGAACAATTTGTAGGTTCCAATTCAAACATTCACATGTCAAAATAAATATCCCAGAGTTTCTATTAATAATAATGCATTTGCATTCAAGAGGCATTTCATTACATTTTAAGGTAGGGATATATTTCCCTTTTCGAATCTGTAGTCAGCAAGTGCGCAATTTTTATTTGGTCGTTTATAGATCCTGGGCATAATTTATAAAGGGAAATGAGAAAAATAAATGATAAGCAATTATAAACTATCTCCTTGGGACAGAAAAAAATAGAACAAAACAAAACAATGCAACCAGAAGATAATATGCCATATGTTTCTCCATAATGTTAGGTCCTTGGACTATTAGTCTACAATAAAAATCTGCTAAGATTCACTGTTAGTAAATGATGAGGGTTTTTTTCTTGTTAATCTAGATCCTCTTTCCCCCACATGGAAATTAAATCTCAAGGATTTCAATGAGAAGCAATTCTGTATAAAAAAAGGAGCCCACTTTATCTTCCTCAGAGAAGCTGTCACGTAATTCTCTGCTTGAGCAAAAAGCTCATTATTTGTAGTGAATTATTTTTAGTGTGAATTTGAGTTTAGAGGTAGTTAAATAAAACTTTTTAAAAATTTGAGGCTTTTGATTTTATTTACTCTTTGGAATTTTATTCTTTTCAGGATTGAGATGAGAGGAAACAATTTAAATATATAACTTGTGTCTCATGGATCATAGAATTCCAAAAGATGGTTTTAAGTGTTTGCGGTTTTTTTAAATCATATATGTTTGAGATTCCGAGGACACAGTAAAACTTATCCAATCAACGGCAGCGATTTGTTAAGTACCTACTACATGCCAAGTGTTGTGTTGGTGCTGGGGTACATTTCTGAACAAGAATGTCCTGTCTTTCTGGGAGATACAAACCTGTAGTCACCACAAAGCTCAATCATGTTACAGTGGAGGTATTTAGTGTTTAAGCTGAGACCTGAACCACAGGTGGACGATACAGGTAAGGGAGGATTGTTCTGGGCAGAGGAAGTGGCAAAGGCCTGTAGGTGACAGACAGCACCACACCTTCGGGACAAATGAAGGAAAAAATCCTGATCCTGGAGAAAGAGCTGCAAGAATGAGAGAGGAGGGGCTGGACCTGGAGGACTTGTGGGACAGGAGCTTTGTGCATCATCTACAGGGCAATGAGGGTCTGTTTAAGACTTTGAGTAACAGAACAGTGTTTGTAAGTGTCACTTCTACTACAGAAACTGGAGGGGCAGCACAGGAGGCAGGAGTCAGAAGTCAGAAAGCTGGATCCACAGTTCAGGGAAAAGATGATCACAGGCTGTACTAGGAATAGAATGAAAGAAAAAAATGAACATATGCAAGAGATATACCAGAAACAAAGCTAAACATATTTTGTGACTATTGAATATTGGTAATGAAGGAGAAACCAATACAGCTGTTCATGTTGTGTACTGAGCAACCCAGGAGTGCTATTGCCATCACATCTACATGAACGTCTCTTGAAGAAATTGTGCAACATGGACAAACAGTACATCTCAATGATGAAAGAACGTGTCCAGGCTTCTACCTTGGGCAAATGGAAGGCTGTTGGTGTAAGGTAGGAAAAGAATTGAGATTCTTAATGGGACTCGGGAGAGGAGAAGACAGTGATGAGGGGAAATGATGGGATGAATGCCAAACAGTTTGAGTTTCCATGGAGATGGGCAAGATAGAAGGGAATATGTGTCTGGCACTCAGGATGTCGGTCTGCAGGAGAATGAATATTTGAGAAACCTTGACACTCATGTGGCAATCGGCATTAGAGAGTTGCTTGAGATTAGACAAGAAGAACATGTAGGGACAGAAGAATGAGGACCAGCATCAAAAACTTTGGAAACAACATTTATTGAGGCAGAGATTCAAAGGAAGCTGATGATGAGACGGGGAAGGCAGGTATGAAAGCAGGAGAGGGTGGTGCCACAGGATCCATAGAGGAGAGTGTGGAAGGTCCAAAATAGGTGAGTTTGCAGGGTTTGATGACACAGGGGTCATAGGTGGCCTTGGTCAGAAGGGTTCTATTGGGAGGAGGGACAGAAACCAGACTGCAGTGAATTGAAGATGGAGCAGAAAGTGCAGAAATGGAAGCAGAAGGTGCAGATAGTTCTTTTGTACAGTTTTGCATAAATATTAAGGCAGGCTATTAAAGTAGAAATTAGAGTAATGGGAGGTATTGAAGATCCAAAAAGGAATGGTGTGTGTTTTTTAGAAGAATGAGCAACAGGCTATGGCACACAGTGGAGGCAATTAGTTTCCTACAGGAAGAGGCAAACCCTTTTCATTGAGATAGGAGAGTATGTTATCTCATATATTTTCAATATAGTTTTCACTTGAGTTAGCTCAGAATTCAGAAGTATGTAAACTGATAAAACTCAATGTTCAGAGAAGAAATTCAGAAACCATCTTGAAAATTCGTATGTTCCCCAACACAATTAACTGTTTCATCACTTTTTGGAGAAATTCTCTTTCTCTTTTCAATTTACCTGTTCAGTGGCTTATACCATTTTAATATTAATGGTACAGAAAATTCAAATAGTGTCATAGGTGCAGAAGCAAGAGAACATCAATCTTTGCCCAAATAAGCTGTAAGAATCTGTGAGGTCCAAGCTGGAAGCAATAGCTGGATTCTTGAAAGAACAGCCCTTTGCTGAAGATCTGCATTCCAGCTGCCTGCGGCCCAGTTGGAAATGTTTACAGGTGCATAGGGAATCCTGGGCTCAACTAGTGTGGATCCAGTTCAGACTTTACCTCTGGCACTTCTGCCACTCAGCCAGTTGTGTAGAGTGCCACCTTCCTTCTCAGGGATGTTACAAGGACCAGGACATTACCCAACCCAGTGGAGAATCTGAACAATGTTTCTGGTTTTACTCCTGATGGTCCGTGAACTAGCATCACACTGGGATCTGTTGAGAAGGAACTTTCCAGACACAATGAAGATACAGTAGCACAGCCCTGGACTCAGGAGTGGGCACTGACTCCTGAGGTTGGGCGGACATATGCTCTGTGTTTGTTGAGTATGTTGTCCCCTCTGTGTTGTCCTTTCCCAAGTTCCTGATCCTAGGTCCTGAGGGGCCCTTCTCCTCTCGTATCTTCTATTTCACTCCCCCCTGTCCCCAGCCAGCCTGAGAAGGAGTTTTACAGTCCTGTTTAGTAGGATGTTTCTCCCATATTTTGGGTCTGTCTCAGGGACCCTTTCCATGTCCCTCAAGAGTTTAAGATATTGAAACTCAAAGTTCAATAAAGTGTTCTTTTTGCTTTCATTTTCTGTTGCCACATTTCTTAGGTATACAACAAGCTTGGAATGAGGGGCTAAAAGAAAGGGAGCATTAAGAAAGAATTAAGAAGGATGAAACAAAATGTTCTACCCCCGTTGTATGCTCTTGAACTCCTTCAGTCAGTGTGAGCTTGGCAGGCATTCCTGCAAGGCTGTATAGGCTAGAGGCTGCCCAGAGCCTGCATAACGTTCTAAAGTAAAGAGGTGCCCTGAGAGGGAGCAGGGTCTTCTCCCTGCTCAGGCTGTGTTGCAAGGTGCACACTCTGGGGCTGGGAAAATGACCAGTGGGATGGGGTCTCTACAGACCCAGTCGCCACCCTTCCTGAGGGTGATTGATGACTGCAGTTTCCCAGAAAGCAAAAGGATTATCCTCATAAGACCACAGTTTCTGCTTCAGACTCCTGTTTTACTTAGGACTTTTGGAGGACCCAGACCTGCAGGGCCTGTCCACTGGCACTTGAGGTGCAGAGAATTATGAGATACAATCATTGCCTTCACCAACCTTCAAGCCCAAGTGACAAAAGTCAACATTGAATAATTGCACAAATGCATACCCTGTTAGCACTGAGTGGGTACAAGGAGGAAGTCTGGGTGACATCAGCTAGGCTGGGAGATGAGGAAAAGGCCACAGAGAAACTGACAATTCAGGTGAGAGTGGGAGTCAGTGAGAGTCGGCTAGGCAAAGAAGGAGGAAAAACGCTCCCAGGACACCTTGGAACAGGAAGAATTTAGGCCAGTTCGCCAAAGTCAAACAGCATCAGCCTGACAGGAGGAAGGGACATCGGAAGAAGACGGAGACCTGGAAGTCTCTGAAGAACTCAGTCTCATGGCAACACCTAATTGCAGAAGTCTGGAAAATGTAGTCTAGCTCTGTGCTCAAGAGAGGACAGTGTATTTTAGGGGTATATTGGACAGTATTTATGGGATTTACAGGTAGTCCATCTTTGGAAATCACTCTCAAAGATTAGTCTTCCGGTTAGACTAGTTGGACTCCATCATTATCTTCAACTTCTCCGGCCCCCTAATCACAAGGACCTGTTGTTCTACTCTCTAGGTTTCCAGTACTTCCAGCTTTTGATTTTTAAATGAACATCTTGGCTCAAAAGAAAACAAAGATAACTTTAGCTAACGGCTTCTAGGGACACCTTGGACATAACAAATATACCCAGTTAAGTGGCACCCTTCATTTTCCTACTAAATTCTACATATCAAACTTTTACCATATTTAGCTTTAAAAAGCACATTACATCTGACAATAATTAATTAAAGTTCATCTCACCTGCTCTCTATTTACTATTTTTACACTTTAATCGTCAAATGACACAAGCTTTAAATGAAAACGTCTCATCTCATTTCTCTATGTGAAAACTATTCATTAAAAGATTTCTAAGGTCCTTTATAATTCTATGAACCCATCAAACAAGTGTAATTTTTAGTGTAAATAAGATTTTAGGGGGAAAATACTAAAAACACGTCAAGCTACAATTAATAACCACTCTGACTCTTCCCACTAGTTTACTGTATCTCACATTAAATTTGTATAAAATCCTTGTAATGTTGATGTCCTGAGACTGATGCAATCCATTCCTGAATACATTAAGCATATAGCTTTGGGCTTAATCCAGAAAAAATATTGTCCTCTTTTTTATTTGAATGGGTTTTCAACTTAACTAAGAGGCCATCTTAACTTAATATTGAACTAGTGTGTAAATATATTTCTGTAGACTCCTCTGGTCTGCGCATTTCATCTTTTTGAGTCTGGCTTTTAAACTGGATTAACGGAAAACTGGAGACAAAGCAATACAGCTTGTAGAACTTCCCCTTTGCTTAATTACATTAAAAATGGTAAATTAGAATCTGTTTCTTTATGGAGATGAGAAACTACGCATTGATGAAGTCAAGAGTATATTAAACGTGGTTTTGTTAGTACAAGGTAAGCGCTGGTTTGTACGGGCACTTGTTGCTGTTGTTTAGACTGAGAGAATTATTTTACTGAAAGGCATTTATAAACTTAAAACTATTTTACCCTGAAAAAGAAAAGCCCTGCAGCATGGTAATTCCATCAAAATGTTCCACCAATCAATGTTGTTATTTTTTTCCTTATGATATGAGAGAACGTTAAACATGAGTAATACTTAAAAGTCAAATGATTTTTTTCATTGTAAATGAAAAGTTCAGTACTTAAGAGTGTTATTTAAGAAAAAAAAAAACAAAGATTGCAAGTTTTGTGTGTTTATCTTCTCAATAAATAATTCAGGAAAAAGAGTTTCCAGGGAAAGGTAGTTTTCAGAAAAAGGTAAGTTAAGGAAGGTTTACTGAGTGTTTTTTGAAAACAGTGTCTGCAAAACTTTTGAAAATAGTCATTTGAAAGAACCGTTTATTGCTTTGTTGAAGGAAGTTACAATACATTTTTATGTTAGACTACAAGGCTCACTACCCAATTTGCTGCCACAGATTCTAAAGCAGAATTCCATATAATTAAATGCTCCTAAAACAAAATAAGTTTTGCTTTTCAAGTCATTTCCTTCGTTTTGAAGACTTTGCAATAGACCTGTCTCAAGCGGATGCCTTCATTACGTACACAAAGTCCCTACACTAAATCAACTCCAGACATTTGGGGGTCTCCTGTGTGGTTCCTTGTCAATGTCCGTGTGTTGCTGCATCCGCTTGGCAGCCCTTTAGCTGGGGCCCGTCTGCCTTTGGCATCACTGTCACCTGGACCACTGACCTGCTGGCATCCTCCTGCCTGCACTGCAACCAAGTTGCAGAGTTCTACTCTTCACTGGTGTAGATGCACGTATTTCACTTGAGATGTGAAATTTATTGGGCCAACGTTAGACCTTCACAGCGGTTTTAGGGAGTGCTGAGGATCTGAACTGGGCGAATCAAGAAGTGAGGGCATGAAGGGGTGTTGACAGAGGACAAAGGTCACTTTGGTGGAGGTCTCCTTAAGGTCAGAGAATTCTGAACGTGGGAAGAGAAGAGCATGTGGCCTCAAATGAAAGAAGGCGGCATCACAGAGCAGGGAGGCTTGAAATGGATGTTTCACGCACAGCCTCGTTATTATTGATCCTGACACAGTGAGTGAGGCTTGCCAGGAGGGGTGGGGAAGAATATTGAACTATCTAGGCTGCAGGACCAAGCGCTCAGGGGTCCTACCCACTAGTCACGTAGAAGCCATGGTCACCAAATGTGATGATGAGGTAAAGGTGGGGTGGGTGTGGCCAGGAAGTGGCAGGAGCACCTGGATGAGGGTGGCGAAGGCTGGTGAAAATAAAGGAAGCCTGAAAGGACTCGTGCATCCCCACAGCTGGAGAAATAAAGCCAGTAGGGGGAACTTGTTATTTTTTTGGTTGACTCATTTGCTAGAAGGTAAAATGACAAAAATATCTACTCTAAATTGTGAAATAAATGTACAGAAAAAAATGAGAGAACGTAAAAGCAGGACAATAATGTGCAATCTTGGAAATTAACTAGATGATATAGCAGCTGCTTAGCCGGTCTGTGGGAAGCTTGTTCGTATGTCAGAGTGAGAGAGCGTTTTCTGTTTCACAAACATTTACATCATTTCCTTGAACGAAAAGATGAGGGTCCCACGTTTCTTTTATATGTCTTCAATTCTTGGCTTTTCTTTACATTTCCTCATCACTCCCAGTTATCTCAGAATCAGGGGTACTGATAAGACAGTCTCAGCTCTCCTGGGATGACACTTAACATAACTTACGAGTAGCCCTTCCCCAGGGCTCTCCCCACACCTCCTTCGTGGTCAGTGGCTCTGAGTTCTGACGATGAGGATGAAGATCGTGACGTGGGGCATAATACAAGAAACTAAACTTTGACCTCCTTGCCACAAGCCACCTGGGTTTGCTCTTCCTTCAAGTCGTGTGTGTTCATCCATTTTGAGCAGGAAACTGGAGGAAAGTTGTTTAAACTGAGCATTGGGAGGGAAAAGCCATCTTTGTTGAAAATTTCCAGCATCATCTATCCTAATAAGAAGATATCGCTCTTCTTACTACAGTAATAAACATTATTTATACATGTAAAATACAGGCACAAAAATAATCTAGCATTCAAAAAAAAGACACCGCTAGTGGCAGCTAATTAAGTTGTTAGCACTTTCTATTACAATATCACAACACAATGGCAGTACTGATGCAGTTTCCGCAAAGTTTAAAGCTAAACTTTATATAAATCTCAGGACTGGACAGTAAAACATATTTAAATATGTATAAAAAGAAACAGGAAACAGAATCTTAAACATTTAGCAGTAGTAATGACTGTGCGAATTGCAGTCTAACTCAGCATCACCTTTATCCAACTGTCAGTGGGTGATTCAGCCTGTCACTCCAGAACAAATGCAGAAAGGACAGTGGGATTAAATGGGTCAAAACCAAACATATCTCTACCCTATACGAGAGAAAAAGTGGAAGCTGTCGATAGGTCGATTGGTTGGTTGGTTTTTAAATATTCACTGATGACAAGTTTCTTCTGTGAAGGACAGAATTTGGAATAAATTATGCCTTTTATAACAAATCGCTTTTATTAGAGCCAGGCTGAGAAAATCATGTTTACAAGAGATAAAGTAAGGTCTTTGTTTCTGTAAGATTTGACAATGTATGGAGACTAAGTTAATTTTTACTTTTTTAAAAAGAGGCTCACATGCCTTGGTATCTATTCACTAGCATGTATGAAAAATGATGAACTGCTTATTGCTGATAGCTATAAAGAGAGTTAGAAGTGGTTCCATTGAAGTTACATAAATAACTTTTAAAGTGTTTTTTTGTTGAAGAAAAGTTGTATTGAGCATTTTTGTAGTGCTATTTTAATTAGGGACACTTTCAAAATTAACTAGAGCACTCAAAGAATGAGCCTGTATTGTACAGTACAATTACCTGAGTTATTTAACAATATTAGTGCCCTGAGAACTGTTGATAATATTTTGGAATAATGTATATATTGGCTATACGCAGACAATGGTTCTATTGTGCCAAAATTACAATTATAATTTATGGAATTAAATTTATCCAAAACTGTTGGCTTTTTTGAGAGACTCAATGCATGTCTCATTAATCTGAGTTTTACTAATACTTGTACAGACTAAACATATTGAGTAATTGATAGATAAATCAAATTAACAACCTTATCTCTTCCATATGGAATTCTAGTTATAATAAAAGCCATTACATTTATTATTCTAATAAGGAAACAGAGGAAAACATATGAGCACTATTGGCTATTTAAATTATTGAATTATAGATATATTTTTCTCACATATTGATTCTAGCTTTTCCTGACGGCTTTTCTTTATGACTCTGTGCAATTCCCTGGGACTTAATAAAGCCATTGCTCTGGCTTTTCAATATCTCAGTATCCTATCAGATGAAATTAGCATTTTCACTGATGCAGGCATTTGTCAAAATTCAACAAATGTACACTTAAGATTTACACATTTAGTTGCATGAAAACTTTACATTAAACTACCAATTGTTCCACAGTCTATGCGGAGCATTGGCTCTAGGATCTCCACGTACACCAAAGTTTGTGCGTACTCAAGTCCCACGGTGGGTCCTGCAGAACCTGCATATAATGAAAAGTGAAAAGCTGCCCTCCATGTATGTGCATTTCCATCCCTTGAACACCGTATTTTAAATCTGCATACGCTTGGAAAAAAATCCTCCTATAAGTAGACCCGTGCAGTTCCAGCCCGTGTTGTGCAAGGATCAACTGTATTGAAATCTAGCTAATGATGTACATTCAGAAGTATTTGCAGAAGAATTGAAGAAGATGCACACTGATGTCTGTAACCCGCGTATCTAAGATTTCCATATATCTCAGTAAGCATGCAAAAATCCGTATCACTCTATCACAGAACCAGAAAGTTGTTTATAAACCAGGTTTCATTTTGTTATTCAATTCAGAAATATTTTTACTTACTAGAGTAACTTATTATTTAAAGGAAATTTCAAATAAAACCATTACATAAGGACAGAAACTATTTTGTAATATGCGGAATCCTTTCACTTTTTTTAAAAAGTGATGCACATATGTACAGATTTAAAAGGTCCAATTCTGTATCTAAAGGAAATCCCAGTAACACAGACCAGGTCTTTTTAAGGTGTGTAAAACTTTTGTTATTTGACATTTTCCAAATCATTCAATACTGAAGTATCTACACAAGGCATCCAGTCATCCATTTATTCAAAAGATTTATTGAGCACTTCCTATGTGTTCAAGCAGGCTGTGCCAAGACCGAGTGAGACACAGGGACAGGGGAAGTGGATCAGATTCTCTGAAGTGATCTGGTGGGAAAGTCGACATGAAATGTCTTCATTGTTTTAGATCTAATTCATGTTCTCCAAGAGAGTTTAGAGTTTAAAGTTTAATTTTATGCCTAGTTAGTTTACTTTTTTATGTATTACATTAATTTTCATTATTATAAATGAATCTATTTTATTTTCTATTTGCCTTCTCTATATATGTATATATAAATAGCCTGTAATTATCATAAATTGATTGTTGATTATATAAGCTTCTATTTTACTAAATTCTTCTATTTATAGTAATTTTCCATTGATTCTTGTGAATTTTTAAATATAAAATCATGTTACCTGCAATATATGTAATTTTGCCTCTTTTTTCTCATTCCTGTGCCTTTAATTACTTTCTTTTTCCAAATTTTATATATGTGTGTACATATATCTATGTATATATGTATGTGTACATATGTATGTCCACATATATACCAATTTCTATTTATTATATGAGTGTATGTTGAAAGTTGAAAGATGTTAAACACATTTTCCACATTTACAAAGATTATCATAGAATTTTTCCCTTTAACCCTGTTTATATAGTAGACATTGTTAACATATTTCTTAATATTGACCCACTCTTGCATTCTTGGGATTTATCACAGTTAATTATGATATATTAATATTATTTTCCTCAATGTACTATTCAGTAAAATTTTGATCATATAATATATCCAAGGGGAAATGTATTCCCATTTTCTAATGTTTGCATAGGGGAGACTTGCTTCCACTCAACTTGCCAGGAAGGACAATATTGAAATGGATGCATCTATTAATACTTTTCCTTTCAACAATTTATTAGGATGTTATGTCTCACAGCAAGAAAGAAGTTTTCTGTCTTGCTACCTGTTTTAAAGATAAGAAAAATTGGGTACCTATTTCTCTTTCCGGGTGTATTTCAGGCATGGCTGGGCACTTCCAAATGGGAACTCAGTAAGGAAACAATACCAGGAGAAATGTGCTATTACACTAAGTTTCTCTTTCTCTATTTTATTCTCTACCATTTCCACTGAGTCTCCAGGGTAGACAGACTGACCACAGCTTTCCTCCCAGCTTTCTCAAAGAAGGTCGAAGACATCAGGTAGAATATGATGTTAATATTGTTGTTAAAGGTGTAATTCTCAGACATAATTAAGGGTGAATGTGTTTTGATCTTTAATGTTTTCCTTTACAATGACACTTCATGAGAGCCTTTTGTACTTGATTTTTAAAAGCTTGGAGAGAAGGGTCATTCCACAATGGATAACATTGCAAACTCTTCTTTGACATAGTAATGAGAAAAGCAAAGAAGGTGGACTATATAACCTTTTGAGTAACAGTGATTTTCAAACTCTAATTGGAAAATCCTCAAAACAGCTCTGGAGGAGCATTCTTATGATGCATGCGTGGATAGACTTTTAGTGTTGGGCACAGGGAATTGATGTGTCTCTATGCAGAGAGGCCACGTGGCAGGCTACCGACACACTCTTTCATGTACTAAAACCATCCAACTGTTTGAGCTCAACTTAGTATCCATAGGCACTGATGAAGAAAACTCATAACTGTACCAGCTGAGGAGTAAGAGGTCACTAATAAGCAGATACTTGGGGCCATGCATTAATTTTGTTATAATCTTTCATGCTTTAGATGGAATTGGACTTCAATTGTGGAAGTATAAGGAAGCAAGGCAAATTTCTTAAGGTTTGTCGTGCTAGTGAAAAACCATCACAATAGACTTTGCGTATACATAGGCTCTTTTTTATGTCATCAAAGACATTCTATGTTGTTCCTAGGATTATTCACTTTATTTTCTGTTACCATTAACACTCACCTTGTTCCTTCAAATGACAGTTTAAATATTTTACCTATGCTAGCTTTTCTTTCATAAACCAACTTTTGTAATACATGCATGTCATGCCTTTAAAAAGTGTGGATTCAATTGGTCTCTATAGTGAGCCTAATTGTAGTATGCTCTGATAGTTAAACTAGAATCCTAAATTTAATCATACCATGAGACTCAATCTCTCCATGTCTGCCTCTGAAGAATTTTATGCAAATTATAATATTTTAAATTGATTTATATTTTAATATAGTAAGAAAGTTCACTACATGAAAGAAGCTAAAGTCAAAAACTTTTCTTAAGGTGAGAAATTGACCATCTTTTAAAAACCTTTGATATTTGGTGTCCTGTAAGGACCAAGATCAGAAGACTAATCAAATTTTCCTGGAGTTTAATACATCTGTGACTTAATTTTAGAATGTGCAAAAAGACACTTAAATTCAGCATCAGAACCTGGTTAATGTATCCTTGATTGTGCTGTGCAAATGAAGTTGTGCTCGCTTGTAAACTCATTCATGTGCCTCTTGGTAGTAATTGTAAGAGAAGGAAACAGAAGAATTATTTGATTTCTTGATCAAGAAGTTCTTACAACCTGCACATTCAGAAGCTATTATTAATATTAATTCTGGACTCCATTGCACTCATGTCATTCCACACCTCAGATGTGAAAATGCTTGTTAGGCAAGTGGCTCCCTCCATCTGAGGGATGTTTTCTGTATCTGTCCTTTCCTCTCTATTGTCCCTACCACAGACCTGATCTCAGTCTTCAAACCACACTCTCCACCAGTAGATGGTTATGGAGAACCCCTCACTATGCATCTACATGGACTTCCCCACATATGATACACAAATGTTACTATTAGCATACTATGTATATTTTGAAATAGGTACAAAGGGTGAGATTTGAAGGTAAATGTACATGCAAGTTAGAAAATGTTCCCCATCCTGATTGGCATATACACCTCAATTTGGAGACCACAGCCTGAACTAACGGTGGCCACACCTCCCTGCTCCCTGTACCATCCTCTTGGCCACCTTCCCTGCCAGCTTCAACACACACCACCCACTCAGCTTAGTCTTTCCTGACTGTGGCTTTTAGGATATCACTTTCCTGCTCTTTGGTTTCAATTACAAATTGTTGACATTGAATAATTTTACCATAGATTGGCAGATTAATCTCAACACCTAAGCTTGGAATTCAAGCTCTAAAACAAGGTCCTGGCTCATTCCCATCTCTCCTGCCCTCCTGGGCTGCAGGTGGCACAGGCTGCCCAGCACAGACCAGCTCATGCCCATGGCTTCCCTAGGTTGCAGGAGCTTCCTTTCTCCAGCACTGGCTCTGATACATCTCTGCTGAAGTTCACCGTCTCACTCTCTAGACTGTGTCCACATAATCAATGGCATTTCAGAATATGTGGAATATATGAAGGTCTGTCCAAAAAGTATCCAGCCGTGTAATATGAACATATTATATTAACAATGGCTGGATACTTTCTGGACAGACTTTCCAGACAGATGTTGTACAATATTTTACATCTATTCGTTGTCCCCTAATTCTGGAGAGAATTATGTTGGGTGCTAATTTCACAGTTTCCTAGGCAGTGAAATGAGCATGCAAACTAAAGAAAACAGACAAACAAAAAGCAAGAGAAGTGTGGAGATATGCTTTTCTTTTTGTTAATTCATATTCAAAGCTGTACTTTCTCTCAGGTTTCTATTGTGAAAAAAGTGTATAATCCAAAGACATTGTTTTAAGTATAAAATTAGGTTTTAATAGTAATATGTTGTTTCCATATTGGAATCACACAAAATCTTCTGTTATTGTATTTGCTGAAAGACAAAAGACATGGAAAACAAGCAAATGCCAAAGAACACATACAATATACAGTATCTAAGATAGGTTATTAAAATATATACATTTTAGTAAATCAGACATTTTATATGAATTTCGTATGTCCCAAAAGGCCTATATTTAGAAAAATAATATTTTATTGAGACAACCATATATGTGAGCTCTTTATTACTTCTTTCCACATCTTTCTTTAAACCTCTCTAGGGCAATATGAAGGTAATAAAGCAGTGTTGGACATTCTGCTATAATGACAGGTTTTCCAAATGCACGACATTTTGTTGCTGTATTAAAAGGCCTTGAACTTGGTAGTGAAGATAAGGGACCAGATGGGACACTCTAGACTTTGTACTGGCATTAGAGTTTCTAGGTTAAGTGACGAATTCAACATTAAATAATACGATCATAGCAAATAACATTTAACATTAAGTGAATTTTCCAAAAAGTCTGTATTTTCTACTTTTCCTCAAGTAGAGATTATAATATCTCTATGTTTCAAATGTCAGATAACTTTTCCGTATCTACGCCTCCCCGTGAACACTCTTCACAGATTTGTCCATTCCTGAATATATTTACCCCTTGTCATGGGAGAGGAGGATGAAAAGCACCCTAGTGGCTGGGGTCCAAATGAGGCTAGGCTGCACCCAAATGCCCACGGAGGACGGCTAGTTGTGCTCGGTGGAGTCCAGCATGAATCTCTCCTCCAGGGTCCCGGCACTGCTTTTTATTTGAGGGGAGTCTTGTCGGCCAGTTTGGACAAGTGCTGAGGCCCAATCGCACTCACCTTGGGACAGCCTAGAGATAGGAAAAGGTGCAAAAGCAGAACCCCAAACCATGGGGACAAGAATGTAAAAGTGTCTGGGAGTCTGAGGAAATTGCAGAGGCTTTGGGGCTTCTCCACACCATGGAATTAGAAGTTGGTGGTATTCCTTTATCTCCTGGAAACATGAAAAAATGTCAGCAACCAAAGATGTCCACTCCTTCAGGATGTCCTTATATACAATGGGAAACACTGACCTTGTCTTTCCTAGAAATAAGTGTAAAGAAATCCTAAAACAAAGACCATGACAAAACTATTGTCTCCCACTACAGAGATTACCAAGGATGACCTAGACATTTGCTAATTTTTTAATATTTTTTATTTGTGGTTAGATGTTACTGTTGTTATGCTTCTAAGAGCCATAATATAAAAGTTATGTTTATGGAAATTAGAGATCCCATTCTTATTTTTATAGTTAGGGGTGGCATCACTTGAATGGAAATTGACAGACGTGAAGAAACTCTGGGGTATCTCGAAAAACACAGTTTGTGTTTTGCTACATCTTTCCATGTGCCTAGATTTTTACAATCTGCCACAAACAGACATAGAAAATCTATTTGCAATCACCCAAATTTCCTAAAACATAAAGAACAAGCACATCTACCCTGAAATGTTGGAAGACAGCTAATCAAAATGAAAGCAAACAACAGACGGGGCATTAAGTATGAAATAAAATATGCTGTCTACTTTAAATTTGATTTCTGAGGAGCTGATGAAATCCCCAACTAGGATATTTCAGTGGTGTGGCTTTGAGCCACAGGGTTATCTGACAGTCGTCATAACGTAGGGGTATCGACCTGTGGGAAAGTACCAATGAGAATTGGGCAAAGAGCAGGATATCCTCATGTGGATAGAAATATATCCTCTGGATAAAATATTTATAAAAAAGAGAGCCAGAGGTGTATTTGAGCGCATGCCTTTTTACCATGTTTCATGTGCCCAGGCATAATTTAATAGACGCCAGTCATGTATGTTCAATAATGAAGTTCACTTTATTATTATAAATATAACCACACCTCTGACAAGGTCCCATTTCCACCCCACAATGGGAGCGCAAAATTTTATTGAGTAGTAAGCTAAGACCAATCCACTAACTTTTCCAGGCACTCTAATTTAAACACTCTCATGTGAAGGCAAATATTCAGTCACACCTAAAATTTGTTTGACTCAGATCTGGATGGACTTTTGCACTCTGGAGTCCCCCAGGCCCCAGCCAGCTGGTCCCACATCTGCAGGGAGAGGTTGTCCTCAGCCCTGGCTTGGTTTGTACTCACACATTGCTGTGTCAGGGCTGAGCCAGCCCAGAAGAACTTCCAGAGGCTCCGTCCTGTGGGCTCCAGTTGTTCCCAGAGCTACAGCCTGGCCCGGGCACTATATACTAATGTATTTTCTGTATTACACCTAGGGAATTATAAAATAAGAATGTATTATATAAATAGCACAAATCCATGGCAACCGTTTGTATTAATTCTATGATGTTAATAAATATTCCCTATTTCAGTGATTGAAATAAGCTTAAATTTAAATTCTCATAAAAGAACTTGGCAGTATAGATTCTCACTTCTAGGGACAATAGAAAAGGATATCAATAAAATATACATATATACTTCTAAATATGAAGACATTATTTTGTGATTTTTTTTTGAATATCAGCATTTTTACTTCTAATTTCTTCTCATTTCAAAAGGACACAAAAGACATGAAAAGAAATATCTTGATTTTTTTTAAAGACATAATCTCTCAACTCTCAAAAAAAGTTTGAATTTTGTTCTTAATTAAATGTAACAGAAAATAGCAAAGGCAATTTCAAGTAATTAAAGCAAATTAAAAAGACAACACATAGGAGAAGAACAATAGAGACACCTGAAACATTGAACTATGTACTTGAACACTGAGTTTAGGGCTGAGTGTCCTGAGAAATAAGTTAGAACATTTCATTTCCACATTCTGCTGCTGTCCAGCCTGTGCACTGGGGACACAGCCCTGGGACCACTGGGAGGAGAACAGCCCCAGAGCCCCTCAGCCCAACCAACCCCACATTCCTGGGAGAGGCAGCCCTACAGAAAGACATATAGGCCCAAGGATGGGACCAGGATCACAAGACTGGATTTTGACCAAATGGCCTATCAGCTAAAAGCTATTTGTGCAACTCCATAATAGATATAATAATTCCTTTTATAGTTTTCTTTTATTTCAGCATATTGCAGGGGTACAAATGCTTAAGTTAGTACATTGCATTTGTCCCACCTGAGTCAGAGCTTCAAGCGTGTCCATTCCCCAGACAGTGCGCAATGCACCTGCTAGGTTTGAATATATCCATCCCCTCCTGCCCTCTCCCATCTGCCTAACACCCGATGAATGGTATTTTCCTGGGTAGAGCTGGAATCCATTCTACTAATTGAAGTATCACAAGAATGGAAAGCAAGCACCACATGTACTCCTCTTATAGTTTTTGTAAGGATTAAATGAAATACAATAATCAAATATCACTGTAAGGTGGCAGCATAAATAAAGGCTAAAGCACATAAGTTAACATAAAAAAGTTATATTTTTCTGGAATGGAAATCATAGAAAAGAGTCATCAACCAGGATATTATAATTGATTAACTTTAACCAACCTGGCCCTCTCCAAAAAGATTATGACTTTCCTCAGAATATAATGGATCTCAGTTTCCTTGAAATTATTCTTTACAGAATCTTCTTTTTCACCTTGGAGTACATAGTGACAATTGCCAACATGGATCGACCTCTCCAAAAGCTGAATTTTTCATTCTGATGTTGATGGAGGAGGAGAGCTATTGGCACTCAAACACAGGAAATGTAGAAAGAATTAAAAATAGCTTTACGGGGAAAACTGGATAACCACATGCAGAAGAATGAAACTGGATCCCTGTCTCTCAGCATTTACAAAAATTAACTCAAGATGGATTAAAGGCTTAAATGTATGACCTCAACCCATAAAATTTCTAGAAGAAAATGTGGGAAAAACTCTTCTAGACATTGGCCTAGGCAAAGACTTTATGAGTAAGACCACAAAGGCAAATACAGCAACAACACAAATAAATGATACTTTAATTAAACTAAAAAGTTTCTGTAGGGCAAAAGAAATAATCAACAGAGTAAATAGACAACCTACAGAATGGAAGAAAATATTCACATACTATACATCCAGCAAAGGGCTAGTATCCTGAGATATATTATCTATAATTATATTATAGATAATATATCTATTATCTATAATCTATATTATCTATAATTTATATTATCTATAAAGAACTCAAACAAATCAGCAAGAAAAATCAAATAACCCCATCAAAAAGTGGGTGGAAGACTTGAACAGACTCTTCTCAAATGAAGATAGACAAATGACCAACAAACATATGAAAAAATGCTCACTGTCACTAATTATCAGGGAAATGCAAATTAAAACCACAATGAGATACCACCTTACTCTTGTCAGAGTTGTCATTATTAAAAAGTAAAATAATAATAATAATAGATGTTAGTGTGGTTGCAATGAAAAGGGGACACTTAAAACACTGTTGGTGGGAATTTAAACTTACACAACCACTATGGAAAGCAGTATGGAGATTCCTCAAAGAACTAAAAATAGACCTACCAATCAATCCAGGAATCCTACTGCTGGATGTCTACCCAGAAGAAAAGAAGTCTTTTTATAAAAAAGAAATCTGTACCTGAACATTTATCATAGCACAATTCACAATAGCAAAACTATGGAATCAACCTAAGTGCCCATGAACTGATGAGTAGATAAACAAATTGTGGTATCTGTGTATATACACATATATGTGTGTGTGTGTGTGTGTGTGTGTGTGTGTGTGTTTGTGTGTGTGTGTGTGTGTGTGTGTGTACCACGGAGTACTACTCAGTCATACAAAGGAATGAAATAATGTCTTTTGCAGCAACTTGGATGGAACTGGAGACCATTATCCTAAGTGAAGTATCCCAAGAATGGGAAAACAGATACCACATGTTCTCACTTACAAGTGGGAGCTAAGTTAAAGATGTATGTGGTCATAAAGAGCAGTAATGGACATTAGAAACTAGTAAGGGGGGAGAGAGGCATGGGAGTGAGAGATAAAAATCTACCTATCGAGTACAATGTACACTATTCTGGTGACAGGCACAGTGAAAGTCCTGACTTCAGCATGATACAATTTATCCACGTAACAAAAAATACTTGCACCCCCTAAATTTTTTGAAATAAAAAATAGCTTTAAAGAAGACAGACTTTAAATAAAAGCATTCCATTAGAGCCTTTCCTGTATAATTAGAGGCTCTATGTACGTGCACATGAGTGTTTGAGGTAGGAACTGAATAAAAACTGTTTCAAACCAATGAAGTTCTTTTCTGAAGTCATTAGGCCCCAGCTGGAGTGGAAAGGAATCCTGGATGAATTTCCTAAATTGACTCTACAAAGCATCACAAACCGAGTGGCTTAAGACAACAGAAATTTATTCGCTCTGTGCTGGAAGTCCAAAATCAAGGTGTTGGCAGGGCCATGCTTCCTCTGAGACCTGTGGGGGGATCCTTTTTGACTCTGCTTAGTTTCATGTGTTACTCAGTTTCATATTGATCCTTCTTGCCCCTTGGCCTGTAACTAGATCACTCCAATATCTGCCTCTGTCCTCACCTGGTGTTCTCCCCGTCTTACGAGAACACTGGTCATTGGATTAAGAGCTCACTCTCCTTCAATATGACTTCAGCTCACCTAATCACATCCACAAGGCCTTTATTTACCAAAAAGTTTTCATTCCGAGGCACTGAGGGTAGGACATCAACATACCTTTTTTGAGGGGGCCACAAAAAAAATCCCGTGCTCATTAGAGCAATAATGACCCATTATATTTTTTTAAAATGCAGGGCAAAAGTGCTAATAATAGAGGGAGCACATTCAATATATTTGAACCATCTTCGTGACTATAAAAAGGCATGACTGAATTACCACCACCCTCACCAGATGTTGGAATACTTGATCTAAATTTTAGAAGCCATGCCTTCCCACACTCGCTGACTTGTAAGGTGAATTTGTGCCTGAATGCCGAATGCCAGAGATCTAGTAAAGGAATGAAGGTATTTCCAAAACGTAATTAAAAACAAAATTTCCTGCCAACCCAGAAAACCTCTCCATGAAGATAGAAGAGAGAGAAAATAATTTTATTATTAAATAAGCATTAAACCAAAATAAGATGTGTATCACAGGCAAATCACTGAAGATATTGCAAAGACAGAAAGAAAGTTCATACTTTAATATAGCCAAGCAGATGTAACCCATCACATACATGTTCTTAAAGTAAGCAATAACTAGTCCTCAAGTAAGAAGAGTTGACAGCACCATTTGTCATTTATAGTATATGATAATATATGCTAAAAACACATGGTGATCATGGTGGCCATCTGTGTTCGCTAGTTTGCTGTACCCAGAGGAAAAATTAACTTGTGATCACTTCTATATGACAGGAAGTACTTCTGGAGAAAGGCACCCACCCAAGTTAAGCTTCTATCCTCCAGGAGAAACTGAGAGACAGAGATGCCATCTTCCTGGATAATTATGTTTCAAAAAGATGGCTCCACGGTCCTTCAGAAAGACATCCTTGGGTTGCAAAGCTGTCGAGAGGTCTATGTAACTTTTAAAAAGAGTTAAATACATTTTGAAGTGACAGCAAAATAATTTAGAGATTTTCTAAAGTAAATGCTCTGTAAAAAGAGATGTAGAAATAAATCTTTTTTCCTTAATTTCAAAAGGAGAATTAAGATTCTTGTTTTTAATTTGCACTCCACCTTCCAAATGCACTTGCTAAGGGAGTGTATTTCTAGTAAAGAATTTAACCTGTAAGTATATTTTTGTAGCTATGATAAATGGATTGCTTTCTTGATTTCCTTTTCAGATTGTTTGCTGTTAGTGTATAGGAATGCTACTGATTTTTGCATCTTGATTTTGTATCCTACAACTTTACTGAATTCGCTTAGTAATTCTAACAGGGTTTTTTTGATTGAGTATTTATAGTTTTCTACACATAAGATCTGCAAACAGGAGCAATGTAACTTCATCTTTTCCAATGTGGATGCCCTTTATTTCTTTCTCTTGCTTTATTGCTGTGGCTCGGACTTCCAGTACTATTCTAGAGAGAAGTGGTGAAAGTGAGCACCCTTGTCTCGTTCTATATCTTAGAGGAAAAGTTTCGACTTTTCCTGATTGAGTATGAGGTTAGCTGTGGATTTGTCATATATGACCTGTATTGTGCTGAGGTACATTTCTTCTATGCTTAACTTTTTGAGAGTTTTTATCATGAAAGGATGTTGGATTTTTTGAAATGCTTTTCCTGCATCTATTATAAAGATTGTTTTTTGACCTTCATTCTTTTAATTTGATGTTCCACATTTATTGATTTATGTATGTTGAACGATCCTCACATCCATGGGAGGAATCCTACTTGATCATGATGAATGTTCTTCATGAGGTGCTGTTGAATTTGGTTTGCTAGTATTTTGTTGAGATTTTTTTACATCTCTTTTACTAGGGATATTGGCCTGTAGTTTCCTTTGTTTGTGGTATCTTTGTCTGACTTGATATCAAGGTGATGCTAGCCTCCAAAAGTCAATTTGGAAGTATTCCCTCCTCTTCAATTTTTTGGAAGACTTGGAAAAAAATTACTATTAGTTCTTTTTTGAATGTTTGATAGAATTCAGCAGTGAATCAATCAAGTCCTAGGCTTTTCTTTGATGGGAGATTTTTATTATATTACTGATCCCATCTCTTTGCTCATTATTGGTCTATTAAAATTTTTGATTTCTTCATAATTCAGTCCTGGTAGGTTGTATGTATTGATGTATTTATCCATTTTTTCTAGATTACTCAATTTGTTGGCAAACAATTGTTCATAACAGTTTCTTATGATCCATTGTATTCCTGTTGTATCAGCTGTAACATTTCCTCTTTATTTCTGATTTTATTTATTTGAACCTTCTCTCATTTTCTTAGTCTAGCTAAAGGTTTGTTGATTTTGTTTATCTTTGAAAAAAACAGAACTTCATTTCGTTGATCTTTTCTATGGCTTTTCTAGTCTCCTTTTCATTTGTTCTGCTCTGATCTTACTTCCTTCCCTCTACTATCCCTCTACTATCCCTCTACTACCTTCAGTTTTAGTTTTTTCTTGTTTTTCTAGTTCCTTAAGATGCAACAGTAGGTTTTTTGGTTTTGTTTTTGTTTTGTTTTGTTTTGTTTTTGATATCTCACTTCTTTTTAGATATAGGCATTCATTTCCATAAACTTCCAACTTAGAACTACTTTTGTTGTATCCCACAGGTTTTAGTATGTTATGTTTCCATTTTTATTTGCCTAAAGAAATTTTTAAATTTCCTTTTTAATTTCTTCATTGACCCAGTGGTCATTCAGGAGTATGTTATTTTCACACATTTGTGAGTTTTCTGAAATTCCTCTTGGTATTGAATTGTACAGCACTGTGGCCAAAAGAGACACTTGATATTATTTCAGTCTTCTTAAATTTGTTAAGACCTGTTTTGTGGTGTAATATATGGTCTATCCTGGAGAATGTTCCATGTGCAATGGAGAAGAATGTATAATCTGCTACTGTTGGATGGAATGTTCTGTAAATGTCTGTTAGGTCCATTTGATCTAGAAACTGGTATAAATGGATGTTTCCTTATTGATTCTCTGTTTGGATGATCTGTCCATTGCTGAAAGTGGTGTGCTGATGTTTCCTACTATTGTATTGTAATCTATCTCTCCCTTCGGATCTGTTAATATTTTCTTTACATATTTAGGTGCTCCAATGTTTACTGCATATACATTTACAATTTTAGATCCTCTTACTGAGTTGACTCCTTTATCAGTATGTAATGACCTTCTTTGTCTCTTTTTACGGGTTTTGACTTAAGGTCTATATAAGGTCTGATATAAATGTAGCTATTCCTGATCTCTTTCATTTTTTATTTGTATACAATAGCCTTTCCCATTCCTTCACTTTCAGTGTATTTGTGTAGTTATAGGTGAAGTGACTCTCTTAAAGGCAGCATATAATTGAGTCTTTAAAAAAATACATTGAGTCAGTCTGTGTCTTTTGACTGGAGAATTTAATCCATTTACATTTAAGGTAATTACTGATAAATATAGATTTAGTATTACCATTTTGTTAATTGTTTCTAGTTGTTTTATAGATTCTTTCTTCCCTTATTCCTCCCTTATTGTCTTCCTTTGTGGACAAATGATTTTCTTTAGTGGTATGTTTTGAGTTCTTGCTTTTTTATTTTTTGTTTATCATCTAAAGGTTTTCAGTTTGTGCTTACCATGAGGTTTATAAAAAACATCTCATAGTTGTAACAGATTATTTTAAATTAACAACTTAACTTTTATTGAATTAAAAATAATCTTTCTACATTTTACTCCCTTCCCCACACACACATATTCTGAATTTTGATGTCACATTGTGTATCTTTTTATATTATATATTTCTTAACAAATTATTGCAGCTACAATTATTTTAATAGTTTTGTCTTTTAACTTTCATATTAAAAATATGTCATTTATATACCACCATTATAGTCTTAGAGTATTCTGAATTTGGCTGGGTACTTTTACTAGTGAGTTTTATATTTTTGGATGTTTTTGTGTTAGTCATTAGCATCCTTTTATTTCAGCCTGAAGAACTTTCTTCTGCATTTCTTGTAAGACAGATCTGGTATCCATGAACTCCTTCAGCTTTTGCTTTTCTGAAAAAGGTATTATCACTCCATTTCTGAAGGACAGATTTGCTGGATATAGTATTCTGGTTGGCAATTGTTTTTATTTTTCCCTTCAGCACTTTGACTATTTTAATCCACTCTCTCCTGGCTTGTGAGGTTTCTACTGAGAAGTCTGCTGCTAACCATATTTGAACTTTGGAACTGCCATATATGCTGTTTGCTTTTTTTCTCTTCCTGCTTTCAAGATGCTGTCTTTCTCTTTAATTTTTGACACATTGGTTATAATATGTCTTGGGATAGTCTTATTGAGATTGAACTGACTGAATACTTTTGATCTTCCTATACCTGGATATTTATATTTTTGTCTAGGTTTGGATAGTTTTCTGCTGTTATTTCTTTAAATAAGCTTTCTATTCCTTTATCTTCCTCTTCTTATTCTTTAACTGTTATGGCTTGAAAATTTGCTTTTTTGATAGTCCCATAAATTCCTCATTCCTTTTCATTCTTTTCTTTTCCTCTAACAGTATATTTTCAAATAACCTGTCTTGGAGTCCACAGATTGTTTCTTCTGCAATCAAATCTGCTGTTGATGCTCTCCATTGCATTTTTCATTTAGTTCATTGTATTATATTTTTTAGCTCCAGAATTTCTGTTTGATTCCTTATTATTATTTCAATCTGTATATTAAATATTTCTAGTCACTTATTGCATTCCTCTTTTCATGGAATTTTCTGTACTGTCTTGAAGTTTGCTGTGTTTCCTTAAAATAATTATTTTAAAGTCTTTTGTCAGGCAGTTCATATATCTCCATTTCTTTATGATCAGTCACTGGTACCTTAATTTTTCCCATTTGGTGATGGAGATTTTCCCTGATTGCTCTTGATCTTTCTAGTCATGTTCAATGTCTGTGCATTTGAAGAAGTAGGTACTTATTTCAGTCTTCACAGACTGGCTTTGTCTGGGAAAGCCCTGCAGCAGGTATGACACTGGGGCACATCAGAAACCTGGGGCAGCTGTAGCTGGTGTGACACTGCCATAAACTTGAGGTTTGCTATGGAAGCACTGTGCTGGGCAGGCCAGAAACCAAGGGAAGATGTGGTCAGTATGTTGCTGGGGTGTGCCCAAAACCCAGGGCACCTGAGGCTGGCATGGTGCTGCCAGAAGTCTGGGGCCTACTATGGCTGGCCTTGTGCTGGAGCAGAAGTCTGGGGCAGATTGGCCAACACAGGACAGGGGCACGCCTAAAGGCAGGAGCCATTGAAGTCTGCCTGCTGCTGAGGGCTGTCTGGAGCCCAGGGCCATTGATGTCAGCCTGGTGGTGGTGTTGGCAGGAGATGGAGTTTCTCATGCACAAACTCTATCTTTGAACTGTGTGGCCCTATCTGTTGCAAGGACAGATCTTGAAGTTCAGTTTGCAGGTACCATCCTGGAATACAGGGCCCTGGGATCCAAGGCAAAGTCTTGTGCTCACTTCCCTCTCTTCCTCACAGCAGGCAGTATCTCTCTCCAAAGTCTGCTGCCTGTGGTTGGGAAGGAGTGACAAGGGTAATGTGAGACTGTTCTTTCCTACCTTGCTCAATACATCTTTTCTTCTTAATGTGCTAAAACTGGGTACTATTTTCTCTTATCTGGATTCCTTAGCTCTTGTGAAGGTATTTTTTGTGAGTGGGGAGTTGTTCGAATTGATATTTCTATGGGGGGCCGTAACTGGAGAAATCTACTTCCCCATCTTGCTCTGCCCCTTCCTTCTAAAGGCTTTAACGTCAATAAGTCCTCCCTGGTGGCATGCAAGGGAAAGGCAAAATTTCCTGGCATATACACTTTCAGAATTTGCCTTTATATATCCTTTCTTTTGCAACAAAGTCCTTATCATCTAGAGATACATCCTTTTTTCCATCAAGAATAATGAATAAAATAGTGGATAAATCCATTGTCAATTGGTGGGCCCATTAATGCTGGCTTTCAGATAAGTCATTTGTGAAAACATGTCCACCTGATCTATTTGAAGGTGATTTGCAAGTGCAATTAACTCCTTTTGTGGATTCCATGGATTTTACAAAGTCCTGGGTTGGCAACTGCCTTGACAATTTTCCAACAAGTGGCATAGCTCTTCAAGCATCAGTGTGGAAATCAATTTCACTCCTAAGGTGTTAAGGTAAAGATTCAATAAAGTGTTTATAAATCACAAGTGACAGTGCTTAGAACAGAATATACACCCAATAAATGCCAAACTAGTATTACATAATCATCAACATAATCAAAATACTATTCTCAGGCCATAAATTCACATGAATTCTTTATGTAATCTTTTATTTCAGGCATTATTTTGAAAATTTGAATGCATGCTTTAAATTGAAATATTTTGGCCTGATTTCTTTAGCTGACTTTAATTATTGAGCAAAATATTGCCATTAGTATTTGTACACTTTCACTCTTATAATCTTTCAGAAACATCCAAAGAACTTAAATACTCCCTTGAGGACAATTACCAGACTAGCATCAAAAAGGCTAAAATGAATCTATGAATGCGGTAATCCTGTCTTTATCTAAGCCTTGGAATTATCCACTTGAACTAACAGCACTCATTTCACTTAATGTGCATATTGGGTTTTGTAGAATTTCTTCAAGTTAGCTATTAAAGGGGAATCTACATTATTTTGAATATTTATTTGTGTATTACAAGTGCTACAAAATTGATTAGAATTATTTATTTTTATTATTACTGGAACATGCATGAAAATTTACTTCAAACCCTTGGAAAATTATCCCAATCTCTTCTTTGGGCCAGTGTAGTTTAACAAAAACTGGTGAGAACAAGACTTTTGGGAGGTTAAATAAAGAATCATAATGTTTTCCTATTCTATTTGAATCAGAATTTTTATTAAATTAGAATTCCATAGGAATCCCTCACAGGTATTATAATATAAATTGAACATTGTTACATTGTTATACTCAGGAATGTTTCATTTTCTGAGATTTTCCTAGGCTGAATAAGTTTTTGCTATTTTCAGTGAAACATTATGATCTATGCAATTAAAATTATCTACTATTGAGAATGATATTTCAACAATAATTTTCTATATGGAAGCCTAGTCGCATGAAAGAACAGCACATAGAATCCTGAAATGACTTCCAGTTCAGAGAAATTAATAGACTCAGCTATTTCTTGAATGAGGGTATCAAGACTTAATATTGATAATTGATAAAGAATTTTCAAATTATGCTAATAATTAAACTGTATTAGACTGTTTTTCCTTAATTAAATGGAAGACATAATTCCAATCCCTATGGAAAACTCATGAGTTTAGTGACCTGTATCAAGAAGTCAAAACTTTTTTCTGATGTTCCTAAAATGTAAGGTTGATGAATGTTTATCATTTCCCCTGACACTATCATTGGAAAATGATATATAAAATAGAAAACATGACAAATGATTTATCAGATAAATGGAATTCAATGGTTCATTAAGTCAGTAACATAAATATCACCAATTTCAAACTTGTTTCTAAATAAACAAGAAAAACCTGCTATTTATTTGAGCAGCCTGGATGGTCTATAAACATGATCAGAGAATACCAGTCAGGTGACAGGAGTAAAACTCTTCAAATATGTTGAGAAAATCAATTTGATGCCCACATCCTCTGATTTATGAGTCTTATTTCACATCATGACAATCATCATTAATGTTTATTAAACTAGTCAATTTTTCTTTGAAATCACAATAAATATTTAAATGTTTATTAATGAGACTTCAATACTACTCAGGTTAATATCACTTCACATTCAGCTCTAACTTTAAATGGGAAGAGTGATTTCTATCAAATATTTATATTTCTTATTAAAATTCTTAAAAGTTTCACTTTTCCAGCTTAAGCCTATGATTTTATCTTGTCTTCTGACTGAATGCATAATCATAAATATTATTTTTAGTTTTAATTCCCTTCATTTCTTGTCAAAAGTAATTTTGAGTGTTTAATATAATATTTTATTTAATAGAGTAGCTGTGTATTTAGTAAAGTAGCTCTAATATGGGTATGAAATTTTAAAATTTACATTTGGCTAAGCTTAGAATACAAGCTTTTACTGCACATAAATTACTTCCATGTAGAAGATCACTTTATCTTTTCAAGGGAATTGAAAGAAAATTACTTATTGGGTACAATATACACTACTCAAATGATGGTTACACTATTAATCTCAGACTTTACAACTACACACTATATCCATGTAATAAAACTGAACTTGTACCCTCTAAATCTATAAAAATTTTTAAAAAGTAAAAATAAACAAATGCAATTTTATTCAAATTTCCCATTTTTTTCTTTTTGTTCAATTTTATATAATATTTTTCTTTATGTCCTTTGTTACTATTTTTAGTATGTTTCATGAAACTTAAGTGTGCTGCTATTAAAACCAAATATCCTAGGGATATTACTTGAACAGATAAAATGAAGACTGCTAAATAATCAACAGAGAGAAATGAGAGTACTCATCCTGATGGCAGAGGCCGTTACAGGCTGGTTTGGTGTTGTAGAGAGCGAGCAATGGCAAAGTGCAGCAGGATGTTTCAAAGTTTAATTGCTATACTTAAAGCCATTTGTCACAGAACAGATGTCAGCAACATGTTCACAATTTAAAGAAAAAGTATCCCATTCACCAGGTACCATGAAAATGAAACTCCTTTGAAAAGTAAGGAAAAAATTCATTAGTGTCACCGCTAGAGCCTGAGGGAAATACAGGGTTTCAGAAACAAGGTGATAGGAAGAAGGGAGGGAGAGAAGGGAAGAGGCAGGGAGGGGAAAATATTGAATTTTAATTTATGATTAAAATGGCCTTGTTGGAGCAACAAACTAGAAATCAATTTTATAGTATTATATTTTAGTTACAGTTCTCTAAATATTGTTAAAATATTAATTTTTAGGAAAGAAAGGGAAAAGAGGAGAATCGCATAACAAATTTTGAAAGTCAGTAGAAATTAAATGATAACTAGCATTTTTTGATTCACATTTGAGGATTTAGAGTGTACTTAAACTCCATAACTTCAGATTTATCCGATTCATACAATGAATTTCAGCCGAGGGTGAAATTCACAGAACTTAAGTAATGGCCAAAGGCACAAAGTAATACCATTTGGACAAAATGCCAAATCCAGGCTGTGTTTTTATACACCTTACCATTACTTATTAAATTTATTTCTGGTTTGACATGTCTTCAAATTGTTGAGATCCTCACTGTTTCTAATACCTCAGGATGAATTTTCTAGTTGTATTGCAGTACAGTAACAGATGATGACTGTCTCCTCGTTTAATCTTCACCACAGTTCATAAAGCCACACCACACAGAGGATGAAGCAGACTGGATAAATAATGACCACAGCGGTGGAGCTGAGCGACTGTGATATTAATACTGAAAAAGTAATAAAGGGCTTATGGTACTTTAATTTAAAGTAATTCCTATATGTCCGCTACAGAAACCAGCCATGCTAAGTCCTATATTTTTTGTCAGACTTTTGTATTACTGAATTTTCACTGTCATATTATTTTTAAAAGCAGAGGTAAGTTGAAAATGTAAAATTAATCTGTATCTCAACTTCATGGCCCGTTTCCCACTTCACCATAGCTTGAAGAGACATTTTATAACCCTTATAATCTACACCTCTATGTTACCTTGGAGGACAAAAATTCTTTATGGAGTAAATTAGTGAATAAATATAGTAAATATCTATCATCTTTGTAGAATATGAGAATGAACAATGATTTTTAATATTTTAACAATTTAAATGAATTTTTGGAGTTTTAGATCTAT
>RJWJ010015486.1:0-35910 GCA_004363605.1 Indri indri | reverse complement strand
TTACCAGAGGCTGGGAAGGGTGAGGGGAGGGGAGTATGAAGAGAGGTTGATTAATGGGTACAAATAGTTTGATAAGACAAATAAGACCAAGTGTTCGATAGATCAGTAGGATGACTATAGTGTACAATAATCTATTGTATATCTCAAAATAGCTGGAAGAGAATAATTTGAATATTTCTGGCATAAAGAAAAGACAAATATTTAAGGTAATGGATATCCCAATTACACTGATTTGATCTTTACAAACTATATGAATGTATTAAATTATCGCATGCACCCTGAAAATATGTATATTTACTATGTATCAATTTTTAAAAATAAAATTTAAAAATAAACCGTCTTTGGTATCCTCCACAGTGCCTAGCGCAGGGCTGGGAATGTGGGTGGTAGGTTCTCAATAAAGTTGGTCATAGACAAAAGTGGCAGTAGCCACGGAAATCATTGCTGGTGGCCCTCTCTACCCCAGGCCTCCATGTAGTTCTTTCTTTTCTCTTGGCTCCTCCCTCTTTGCTCCTTAAGCAGTGCTTGAGAACACAGGGTCAGGCAGACAGGGTTCTAGGCGGAGCCATGTTACTAATGACCTGTAGAACTCTGAGCTAGTGGCCTTTTGTGGACCTCAGTTTCTGAAACTCCAAAATGGGTAGGGACCATTCAGGTCATGTCAAAGCGAGAAGAGGCCTGATACAAGTCAACAAGGGTGGAGAGGACCAGAGGACTCCAGGGACTGCCAATGTGCCTGGCCTCCTTTATGTGGTCTCTTCCATACCTTCAGGCTTCCTTCTCCCCTCTGCCTTAGAGTAGACAGAGCCCTTTGCCATTTCTTAGTTCAGTTATCTCCTCCAGCAAAATTCTGCAAGTCCTACTTCCTCCCCGGTGTTCTCAGGAACTGCTGGAACCTTCAGTCAATGCCTCCCTTCTGAATGGTGCCAGTGTCTGATGTCTGGGTCACCCTTTGGGACACCTCTTTGTCTATTCCCCTGTAAGTCTACTTGTATTCATGTTTATAAGAAGGCAACAGAGGGTGGAGAGCCGAGGACTTGGGTGCTTTCCAGACAACTCAGGGCAAAAGCACCATTATTATTAAGAGGGAAGATTTCTAACTTAAACTACTTAACTAATTGCTCAACTGCATACTTCAGAATGTAACAGCAGAAGTATTTTGTCTTCCAACCTTCAAGACTAGGCTATGAGATCATCACCATGGCTCAAAGTTGTTCAAAACACTTACCATTTGCAAAATAAAGGTGGCAAGCTGAGCAGATGGTGGGGGAAAGGGAAGAGGATGAACTGCTTCTCTATTCTGGGAACTCCTGTGCTCACAAGAACCAGGTCTTTGAGACACAGCTGTGGATCGATGTCCTGATGCCTTCGACAGCTGAGCAGGAGCTGTTGGAGCTCTACCACGCTGGAGATCCACTTCAAAAGGGCCCCATGGTTTGGAGATGCTGTGCTTCCTTCCACAACAACCACTTTCCGTCTGGCTGAGGCTGATGGCCTAAGGGATATCAGGACCCCTGGAGGTGTTCTGTTAGCACCTCCTGGGATGGTCCCCAGCAGACTAAGAAGAAACAACAGAAAATGAGTAAATAAGCATAAAGAGCAGCCAGATGTTGCTGCCCCACCAAGTTGCTCATCATTCTATGCTGGAGACAGTGTTTCTTTGGACAGGCTGGGTGGAGCCATGGACCTGTCCTTTTTATAACAGGGGAGTCATTGAGTAATTTCAAAATAACGTAATTTCCTTAAGCATGCAGAGGAAGAAAGAGACCAGAGCATCTCATCTCCAGGGCCAGGGGGAGACGTGCTTCACTGAGGGAGAGATCAACAGTGTCCACTGTCACGGCGAGCCCAAGCAGGAAGAGCTCTGCAAGGGACTCTTGGAACTTAGTGACAAGGATGCTACTGAGTGGCCGTGAAGACAGCAGGGCAGGAGCCCCAGGAGCACTAGGAGTGGGGCTGTGCATCAGTGCTGTCTGACTGTGAGGGAGGAAGAGAAGGCCAAGCATTCCAGTGCAGAAAACTCATAAAAGACATTGGAAGAGAGCAGGGGATACAGTCCACATTGCAGGGCGGGGGCTTAGCTTCAACATGAGAAGAAAGACAGAAGCAAGTAATGGAAGGTGGCCTTAGGAGAAATGAATTTTTCCTCTCTGCTTTACTCTTATTTCACCTTGAGAGTAATACTTGTTAATAACTAATAAACATGGTGGGGAGCTCCGGGCTCCCTGGATGTATGTTCTCAAGAATATGGTGGGAGCATTATCTCAGGAAAGCTGTTGCTGCTTCCTCCCATGCGTCGCACATCGCATGCCTTAGGAAGTTTCCAAAGTCTGGTCCAGGGATGGCTGGTGGATGCAGAAACAAAACCAGTGGGGATGATCTGAATTTTACAGCAGGCGTTCCGTGGGATATGGATGGCTGGCACGGTGGCTTCATGGGCATGCGACCACGGCAGTCTCCCAACGCCCTGTGTTCAGAAGGGGGCCCAGGCTTGGGGCTTAATGATGTGTGGTCTCCACCTTCACATTGCCAATGATTTCATCTTTGTATTTGTGTATGTATTGTGAAGTCCGATGGGACAGCGGAGCACGTTGCGGGGTTTGGAGCCTAGGCTCAGTGCAGCCCTGCCTCTCACCACCTCCCGAGAATGGGTTCTTTGCCTCTGCTCTGACACCTCACCCAGAAACTGCTGCCTCCCACCAGCGTGAGCAAGCAAGTGAGAGGGCCCAGAAACAGGTGGTGTCAGGGTTGGGTGCACACCCCTAGGTACCTGTGGGGGCCTGCACTCCCCACCAAGTATCCCTATGCTCGAGGGTTAGCAACATGAAATAGCAAATAGAAAACACCAGGATGGGTCAAGAGAGAGAGAAGGAGAAAGGAAACAGCTTTTCCCCCAGTTTTTACAACAAGAAGCTCCACATTTCCATTTTGCACTGAGACCACAAATTACGTAGCTCTTCCAGATAACTGTTATAAAAGGAGCCGAGAGTACTGAGAAGCAGAAAGTTTCCTGGAGTTTCCATTATTATTTATCCAACTATTAGTCACCAAACACCTCACAGGCCCTAGGGACAAAATGACTAAAAAGACAGTTCCTGATTTCAGTGAGCTTAGAGACTGGGAGGTCCATGCGGGCACGTATGAAAACAGACCATCACATGAGGAAGCGGGCGCAGGGCTCGGTGGGAGCACCAGGAGGGCCGAGGAGGCTTCTCAGAGAACATCTCCTCTGAGCAGAGTCCTGAGTGAGGATCACTAAGAGGAAGAAAAGAGAGCTGCTCTTCCACAGAGGCAGGGAGTACACAGCCAGTTTGGAAGCTGCAAATTGTTCCCGTAGCTGGAGCACAGAGGAGAAGAGAGCTGGGAGAAGTAGGGCCAGACCACAAGGGGCCAGTTCCTCATGCTGGGGTGTTCCACCTTCATCCTGAAGACTGTGGGGCGCCACAGAAGGACTTTAAACTGTACCAACCTGCTCAGACCCGTGCCTTAGAAAGATGGTGCCAGCTCTGGGTAGGGGAACACACATTGGAGCCAGAAAGAACAGTGAGGATTTTATTCCAATCCTAAACCCAAGCAAGCAGTGATGAGGACCTGAACCAAGGTGGTGGAGGTGGGACTGGAGAGAATGGGCCCCTGGTTATATAATCTTGAGAGACGTTTAGGAAGTGGAATAGAAATGACAAGACACAGTGATGAATTAGCTGGGGCAGGGGTGACAAGCACAGGTATAAAGGATGAGTCTTGTATTTCTAGTTTGGGCCAATGGGAGAATGGTGTGAGCACTGCTCATAGTATGAAGTTACAGGATGAGTAAAGTAGGCAATTTTCTTAGACAGTCCCCAATGGTCACCTCCTGGTATTAATGCTCTTGCATTTTTGCCACTTCTTGAAAGTGGGGTGGACCTGGTAACTTGCTTCCAACGAACAGAATATGGCAAAGGCTATGAGATGTCACTTCCAAGATGAAGTTATAAAAGACTATGACTCTCATCTTGTTCTCACTTACTCACTCAGAGGGAAGTCAGCTGCCATGCTGTGATCTGCTCTATGGGGAGCCCATATGGCCAGGAACCAAAGGAGGCCTCTAGATATTGAATCCTGCTAACAACCATTTGAGTGGGCTTACAAACGATCCACCCCAGCAAGCCTTAAGGTGGTGACAGCCCCAGCCAATACCTTGCAGTCTTAGGAGAAAACAGAGCCAGAGGACTCAGCTAAGCCACATGCAGGTTCCTGATCCACAGAAACTGTGACATAGTAAATGCTTTAAGCCACTATGTTTTGAGGTAAGTTTTTACCCAGTAATAATCAATACAATAAGTAAGATAGGGTTAGCTTCACAAAGAATAAGAGAAAATAAATTTCAAGTACATTTAGAAAACTTCGGGAGCACTAATTTATAAACAGTCGTTTTCTAACTATAAATTATATTTACATATTCTTTGGACAGGCTCCATAAGAACTTCTACTGGGTTAGACTCTTATTTGTGTATACTCTTTACTTCTATTATAATACTTTTCAAACCGTGTGATGACATATCTCTTTGTATGTCTATCATTAAGCTGTAAGATCTTTGAAGACAGAAATCCTCTTCTGTTCAACTTAACTGACACTTAGCGTGACAGGTAGGGTCAGTGATGACCAAGAGTTTGTTGAATGAGATTCCAGTTGTTGAATATTTTCAAAATTTCTATCAAACTTTTGTTTGATTTGAAATTGCCATCATTAATCTAGTTCTACTCCCAAGAGAAATCTTCACATAAATTGAGTTCTGGTAAACTGAGACTAGCAGAGACAGAAAGATTAATAAGAAAATTTTTATGTTCTCTGGTGTTCTTATTTGACATTTGTTAAAAGTAGGTGAATATAATTTCTTACTTTATACGCCCAGGCATAAATTGTTTAAAACACGGGAAGTTTAACAATGCCTAGATATTTCAGAGGGAACTTGAAATTATGAGGTGTACAAAATATCTTTCTTCTAACTGCTACCAAAATTCCATAGATTCATGAATTCATTCGTTTAGCAAATGACTCTCTGCTTTGCCATTTTCCTATGGGACCCTGGACAAATTCCTTCTCGCCGCTGGACTTAGTGTCTTCAGCTGTAAAATAAGAGGAAGGGTGGTCACGTTGTGTATTTTCTAATTTCTACTTTCATGTCTCAAGTTCTCTGAGTCCTGTGAAATGTACTGGGATATTGTGCTCATTTAGACCTAGGGCAGACCTGGGTTTAAATCTCAGTTCTGTTTTTTAATGAATAAATTATTTTGGTTGGTGAGCCTCAGTATTCCCAGATTTAAAAGGGGCTTGTTGGTTAACAATAAGACGTGAAATATGTAAAGCATCTGCGTAAATAAATAAAAATAAACAAAGTAGCCATGACCAATGTTTCAAGCACTAATGAGGAAATACCAAAGAAAAATGTAAGACATTGGATCAACTTTCTAGAAATTTCCAGTCTGCTTGGGGACAACTATTATTTATGATAATCTTTGAAAATATCCTCCAGCCTCTGCTCAGGTAACTATTATCTAATCTTGACCAACCATGCATTATTTCATGAGCATGAAAATTTTCCCAACGTTTTTGAGATTCAGCCAGCATGCCTTTTCCTAACGCTGAATTTCTCGGCCTCGATACCTGTGGAAAGCAGTGGTTTCTCTTTTCATTTAGCTTACATTTGCTGCCCTGTAATTTGATTCTTCCCCTTCATTCCCGGACTGTCTCCTTTCTTCTCAAACAAGGGGCCTACTTCGGTTTTGACCAAGCCCTTCATCTTCCTGAATTTCTCAGCTAAATCGTTTCTAACGCTTCCCTTTTTCCAACATAAATAGTTCTTGTTCGCTCATTGTCCCACCCTGCCTCACCTCTGGCTCCAATTAGAGCAATATTTATTTTTCCTTTTTAAGAATCTCTGTAGCCTCTACTCTTCGGAAATGAGGCAACCCGGCTCGTGTTAAAAGCCCTTTATTATGGTCACAGAAAATCTGCTCTGACAAGATCCAGCTCGACAAGATTGTGTTCCTGGAGATCCTTCCCTCATTTATCTGTCATCTCACTTTCTAGGTCACATCATTTCCTAGCATCTAAAGTGTTGTCTGTTTATATATATTTTAAAGAAATGGAGGAGTGGAATGTGGAGCGAGTGCCTTGTGGTGCTGGAATGCAGAAAAGTCTCTTCTAATTTCCACGAAGGGCACGCTGCCATTTTCTGGAGAATGAAGAGGAACAAACACACACGTAACCTTTTTCCAAAGAATCAGTCAATTTTGATGGGGTTTATTTTAGTTCTTTGAGACTGCCAATAGCAACCCAAAGCCCAAAAGTAGACTCAGCTTTGCTGAATCTGGGGCACAGGTCGACCCCCGGGGAAGCGAGTGTGACTATTCCCTGGAATCTTCTGGAAACACAGACAGCATTGAGGGGCTTGGGGCCACGAGAACTCCAGGATGACCCTAGCCTCTTAGGAAACAGCCAGTCACACAGTGGGTCCGCTTGCATCAGGTGGGCCCAGTATCGCCACACGGAGGTTGTCTTCCTCAGCCCAGTCTGTCCCCTCCCTCACGATAGTATTAAATAATGAAATCGACTCATTGGTGCCTACCAGCTACCAGCACCGCGCCAAGCATGTGACAAGTGCAATCGCACATACTCTTCTCAGCCACCCTAAAAAGGAGCTTCTATTATTACCATCCCCATGGACAATGAGGAAACTGAGGCCCAGTGCTCATAGATAACTGGACTACAGGCACAAAGTGAGTGGAGAGCAGAGCCAGGATGTGACCTCAGACTGTCTGGCTCCAAGCCCAGTCTCTCAGCTTGGCTTGGCGAGAGGTATGGGCTGAGCTGTGTCCCTCCAAAAATAGATATGCCGGAGTCCTAACCCCCAGTACCTCAGAATGTGACCTTATTTAGAGACAGAGTCTTTACATAGGTAACAGCTTAAAGTGAGGTCATTGAGGTGGGTCTCGATCCAGTCTGGCTGGTGTCCTTATAAAAAGGGGAGATTTGGACACAGAGGCAGACGCACTCAGAGGGGAGGTGACGTGGAGAGGCATGGAGAAGAGGACACCTACAAGCCGAGGACAGAGGCCTGGAACAGCCTTCTCTCTCTCGGCCCTCAGAAGGAGCCAACCTGCCGACACCTTGATTTTGGATTTCTGGCCCCTAAAACTGTGAGAGAACAAATGTGTGCTGATTAATCCACCCAGTGTTTGGTACTTTGTCACAGCAGCCCTAGAAAGCAAATATGGTTAGTGATCCTCACTGTAAGGCAAAGTCACGCTGGGTCAAAATTCATGTAGTGAAAACTCATGGTTTCTCCTTCAATGTGATCATTTGACCCTGGCTGGGGCTCAAATACTCTTAAATGCCAGGTGGGCAGAGTCTGAACTAGCAGAGGCTGAAGTATTCTTATGCAGTGGTGTGTAATACGCGCCCAGTTTCTGTGCGTTCATGGCACAGCCCCGAGTGAGCCCAGGACTCAACTGTGACTGGGCAGGAGACGGCTGTAGTTCCCTGGGACACATTCACCAGCAAAATATCAAGTCACATGGATTTTCATAAAGGAGAAAAACTCAGTGTGATTTCAGGGATAGCACCTCGAGTCACACTCATATCCTCCTCCTGCCCCCCAGGCTTGGGCCTGGGTCTTCAAGAGAGGGGACTGTGGGTGAACAACATAGGAGTGACTAGGCTCAAGCCTAGTGACACACTGAGAGTGAAGCCTGAGTGCCCGCTTTTCGGGGTGGCTTACAGAAAGAGGAACAAGGGTCACTCCCACCCTGCAGGAGAGAACTGCAAGGCTTGAGTACACTGAGGACCCTGAGGCACACCTGCCTTGACAGCTTCCAGGACTTCCACAGCAAAGGAGCAGACACTGTGGTTATCACAGCTCCTTCCCCTCGGGCTGAGCATCATCTTCCCGCTGCAGACCCAACCTCCGCAGCCACTTTATGGCCATCCCAGATGTGAACGGCAGGTCATCATCAAAGCCTGGTGGATTGGGAGCATGGCACATGCCTGAGAAATATGGCAAATTCCGGTACGTAACATGTGGAGTGGTGGAGAGAACACGCTGTTTGGGAGCACACTTGTGGGCTGTGGAAGTCAGGACAAGCATCTTAACCTCTCTGAGCCTCACAGTCATCATCCGTGAACCAGGGATGACATCTATCTTACAGGATTATGGGGAGTCCTGGAACAATGTATCTAAATAATATAGCACTGGGCCTGGCACATTGCAGTTGCCAAATAAATAGTAGTTATTATTATGAAGATGATTGTACATTTATGTATAAATAGATGATGCCATTTGGGTAAGTACATTATTTATTCTCTTATTTAGCACAAACACTAAAGAGCTGTATATAAATCAAGTGATTTATTGAGTAATTCTTTCATTCAACAAATGTTTATTGAGCCCCTATTACGTGCTAGCTTCTGGGGTTCCAGCAGTGAACAGGCTCCAGGTGAGCGGTGCCTGTGGGGGGGTGTGGGACGTGAAGGAGATCTTGGTTCCAGGGGAAAGATGCACAAGGAGACAGTCACTGCACACTGTGATGCAGCCTGTAGGAGGTGACGGACACGTACTGTGGGATCCCATTTTAGGGGGATCAGGAAGCTTCCCAGAGACCTGAAGTAGAATAGACATGAGGCAGGTGAAAAGAGGGCTTGGGAAGAACATCAGACGGACACATACACAGACGCTGGGAGTGGAGGGCAGAGCTCAGTCCCTCTGGGCAGCGGGGAGAGAAGAGCTGGCCTCCCCAGGTTTGGTGGGGAGAAAGGCAGCAAGACGTAGTACCCTTTGAGATGTTTCATACATGGCATGGGAACATTTCCTCTGCTATGTAGCATGAACAGAAAGCAACCCTTGCTTAGGAAATGAGAGAGAGAACTCAGGTCCTATCTCTCCATTTGAGTAGCCCAAAGAAGGAAGGAGGGAAGGAGTGTCTTTTTTTTTGAGACAGTCTCACTCTGTTTCTCGGGCTAGAGTGCCATGGCATCAGCCTAGCTCACAGCAACCTCAAACTCCTGGGCTCAAGCGATCCTCCTGCCTCAGCCTCCCGAGTAGCTGGGACTACAGGCATGCGCCACCATGCCTGGCTAATTTTTTCTATATATTTTTAGTTGTCTGGCTAATTTCTTTCTATTTTTAGTAGAGACGGGGTCTTGCTCTTACTCAGGCTGGTCTCGAACTCCTGACCTTGAGTGATCCTCCTCCCACCTTGGCCTCCCAGAGTGCTAGGATTACAGGCATGAGCCACCGAACCCGGCCGGCCCCAAAGGAGTGTCTTAAAGCCTGGTAAGTTTGTGCTTTTTGCATATGTCATCTAAGTATGTTGCTTACAGATAAATCCCTGCTACTCAAATATATTGACTATAACTGGCTCATTTTTCCATCAGAGTGTATGTTCCATCAGCTATGGATTCAGGATCAGATTCCTAGATGAGTTAGTTGAAGCTTAACACCTTCACAAGGCAATATCTGACATCCTCTGATTAAACAGTGTTGGCCAACCAGATACTCGGATCTTTCTTTCCCCTCCCTCCCTCTTTCTTCTTCCCTCTCTTCCTTTCTCCCTTCCTTCGTTCCTTCCTTCCTTGTTTACTTATTCAGGGCGTATCCTTTGTATATTTCCATTCTGGTATGTATATATTCATAAGAAGGTTTATTTTTTCCAAGTGCTGCTGTAACAATAATTTCAATAAACTTGGTGGCTTAAAACAATAGAAATTTATTCTCTCACAGTTCTGGAGGCCAGAAGCCTAAAGTCAGCAAGGTTGGTTCCCTCCTGGGGGTTCAGAGGAAGAATCTGTTCAATGCGTCTCTCCTAGCTTCTGGTGGTGGCCAGCAACCCCTGGCATTCTTGCGGCTTGTTGGCAACTTAACTCCCATCTCTGCCTCCATTGTCACATGGCATTCCCCCATGTGTCTGTAGGTCTATGTCCAACTTTCCCTCTTCTTACAAGGACACCAGTCATATTGGATTAGGACCCAGCCAAATCCAATGTGACCTCATCTTGACTTGATTACACCTGCAAAGACTGTGTTTTCCAAATAAGGTCACATTCACAGGTTCCAGGTGGACATGAACTAACTTTAGGGGGACACTATTTAACCCAGTAAAGAAGGCGAAAACCATCAGGCAGTGAATACCATCAGGCAGTCCCCCTTTCTCCTGCCATAGGCTGCCCCCAGAGGCCTTTCAGATCAAAACCAATGTCAAGGACAGGGCAGGCAGCGGGGCCAGCTGGCTTCCCCATTACCTTGGTTCCACAACGCAGAGCCAGCTTATGTACAGGGACAGGTCCTGAGTTGGGCCTCAAATCCCCAACCAATAATAAAATTTTGATTCTTCTTAAGAAATAATCCCACTATGCTCCCACCCTAGGATACCACTAGACTTCCAGGGGTCTCTTGGGTCCTCCCCAGTGTATCTGAGCTGCTCTGGTTTTCCTGCAGACCAAGTCACCTCTGTTTGCTCACAGTCTGGTTGCCAAGTCGGCTCACAGAACCTGAGTGTTATTTATTTTGCTCTCTTTGACAATACTAAACCACATGGTAAGAATCTAGAGGAGAACGACCTGCTGAATTTGTGGTGTTCAGTTCCAAGACCAGTTGAATCCAATGCATAACTAGAACAGTCCACTTTCTTTTTTGTTCTTTCTTTTTAAAAAAATATATATTTATAGTTATTAACATGGAAAACTGTCTGAAAGTTATTATGTTAAAAAATAGTAGGTAGCAAAAGAGTATGTATAATTGATCCCAATTGCATGAAAAATAAATATGGAGCTATATTTAGAAGTAATAATAACAATGACAATAATAATAAACAAATGTTGAACATTTTACACTATGCCAGGCCCTGTTCTAAGGATTTATATATTTTTAATCCTCACAACAGCTTTATGGAGGTCTTTCTTTATCCTTACTTCACCACTTTCAATTGAGTTGGCTAACTTGCCACATATTGCGTGATAACAGCAATATTCACAAATTAGGGGGAAAGGAAAGAGTTTCATGTAAATATTTTAAAAGAGAAATTAAATCCTATCAATCTCTAGAAAAGAATAAATATAAATTTTAAATAAGCCCTTATGTATTTTTCTTTTATTGTGTTTTGGTCGTATTTGATTCTTCCCCAGGTATAAACTATTTTCTTCAGGAAGCTTCCCTAGTTCATGAACTCATATTCCTTTCCTTTGATTCATTCAATTTTTGGCCATTCTATCATCAGGTTTTAAAAAAAAATCTTTTGTAGGGAGGAGGCTGAAGAGTAGTTCAGAGTTTCATGGGGAATAGCCGACTTCTTCTTTTCCAAGACCTGCTGTGTATTTCCTGCTCCTCTCACTGGGGGCAAATAAAAAACAGGAGATTTAGGAGACAAATTATCCCAGAGAAAGACCCCTAGAACACAGTGAAAATAATTGAAAAATGATAACAAGTGGCTGAAATGTTTGGAGAGATAAATGTGATTTATCATACAGCACATAAGCACAGACGTGAAATTGTAACTGCAGACTCCCTTAACATCTGCGTGACCTTTGGAGTTTTCAGAGAAACTTCTACCACACGCAAACACTCTGTGTTTCTGCTTGGAGATGAACCCTGCTTTGTGTTCCACTTTCTCAGATGCACCTTTTAATTTTCCCTGTTTTGTATTTTACTCCATCTTGAGAGGTATTTCTTAAGAATTTAAGCAGGCGGGGTGCCGTGGCTCACACCTGTAATCCTAACTCTCTGGGAGGATCTGTTGAGCTCGGGAGTTCGAGACCAGCCTGAGTCCTGAGCAGAAGCAAGACCCCTTCTCTACTAAAAATAGAAAAAAATTAGCTGGGTGTGGTGGGGCATGCCTATAATCCCAGCTACTCGTGAGGCTGAAGCAGGAGGATCACTTGAGCTCAGGAGTTTGAGGTTGCTGTGAGCTAGGCTGATGCCACAGTACTCTAGCCCAGGCAACAGAGCAAGACTCTGTCTCAAAAAAAAAGGGTTACTCAGATTGAGTTAATATACATTCACAATTGGAAATGTGTTCTTTTCTTAAAAAAGAAAAAAAAAAGAATTTAAGCAAAAACTAAAAACAAAACCAGTTCTGAATCCATACATTGTGAAGTTGATTTGAGTTTTCATGGATGAATATGTGAAAGATTGTTTTATGTAAGATATTTTTCCTTCTCAACATATTTGCCAAAGAAAGAGGATGAAAGAACATATGCGTATTGCTTCATTGTTATCAGCAAGTTAGTTTTAAATTTCTGTCTTCACAGCATTTTCTCCTGGTATAGCTGATTTTCTCACCATTCTGTTACAGAACATGAGACAAGCACCATCACAAAAAAGATAAAGGTTTCCAATAAGAGCCTATTGCTCTTTGGTATGGAAATTTGGGTTTTATGCTTCTTTGAGTTTGGTTGTTTTTTTTTAAGTTTAGCAGCCAAGAATTCAAGAGTTAAGTCTGATAAAACTGCATTAAGATTATCTCACCTGCCCAAGTGTGGGAGAAAACATGAGTCCAGAATAAATTGTTTTTCTCAAAATAGAGAGACTTTTCTGGTTTTATTTGGCCTGGGAACAAAGCTGAAAGGTAGGCAGGGCTTCCCCCTCCAACATCTGTTTCTTGGATCACTGGGAGGCTCAGAAACTGGGAATCCCCCAAGCACCTTTATGGATGAAGCGAGGACTCGCGCTCCCCCAAAGAGCAGAGGGCAGGAGACGGTCCAGGGGCAGCTCTTGCATCCCTGAACTCACAAACTCACATCACATCAAAAATCCGGATTCAGAACCTGGCACCTCATCTTAAAAAGAGCAAGACTCCTATCAATAACTGCTGAATTACAATCTTTTATATATATATATATCTGTAGATATTTCAAAGACATCATACTTTTCACAAAATTACTTTTCAAGTCAAACCAACAGAAATACCAACAAGTATGCTAAATGTACATATTATATATAGTACTTGGAAACCAAAGAATGTTGGTCTCCTTGCTGCGATCCATCATGCATGTAGGTATTGAGGAAGACATGTCACCAACATGTAGTGCTGATGGTGCTGTCATGTAGGTCCCACTAAACCCAACTGCTGGTACATCTTATTGGGTTGTTCTTATCCAAATCAACATCTTTAAATTCCCTGTGTTGGTCAGACAATTTCTCAGTTTCTTTTCATATACTTCTTCCAACCCACCATCTTCCCAAATCAGGCCTGTTAACCAGAAATCAATTCTGAAACATTGTTTGTTTAAAATTTCCAATTGCAATTTAACTGCACAAGCCATGGGATCATGGACCAAAAGCCCAAATGGAGAATAATAATTTTTTAAAACAGCTCTGGGTAAGAATGATCTTGCGAAAATGTATTTCGCACATGTTCCATTGGTGAATTTTTACTGTTCTTTTTTTTTTTTTAAATGGGAAGCCGTCATTTTAGGAGATAATATAGTAACCTCAGTTAATTCATATGCCGCTGTTCAATCGGAGTCTGAAAGCTGAAGGCCACGAGGTTGTGCTGTAATGGAAAAAAGCTTTTTAACTAAAAGCCAGGAGACCTGGGTTCTAATAGCCGTGCTGCTGTCGCGCTGTGCGACAGTGAGCAAGTCGCTTAACCTGCCTGCATCTCAGTGCCTTCATCTCTAAAATGGGGAGAGTGGCCCTGTCCTCGCACACTTGGGATTCCTATAAAGATAATAAGCAGTGATGGAAGTAGAAGCCCACCACAAATTAGGGTGGGGTGTATTTGCCATGTTTTTGCCTCTGTAGGGGTTTATCCATGACTCCTTAGACACCAGGCAGCAGGCTTGGCCTCAGGGCACCTCTCAGGGCAGCCCAGTGCAGGGCTTCTGGGCCTGGGAGCTGAGCCAGACCAGCCTGGCTTAAATCCTGCCTCTGCTGTTTATAAACCGAGTGACCTTGGGAAAACTGCATAACTTCTCTAACTCTCAGTAATGGCACCTGCAAAGTGGACACAGGGATATCTACCTCTTAGGGCTGTTGCGTGGCCCAAATGAGTCATGGGAGCTGAATATACCTACTAGGCACTCAATGCTGTCATCATTCTTCTTAGGGGTAGGCATTTAAAGAGATATTCTTTTATAGAAATAATAGTCACTATTTGGTCTATTTTTCTAGTCTCTGTGTTCAGGTAGCTCACCCATGAGTAAGTTTGAAATAATTGGAGACCAAAATTCAATTGTTTTCTGATCATGTCACCCAAAGAATTCAGACAGTATTCAGCTTGGGCATTACCCCGATCCTTCCAAAAGCCGAAGATTCCTTATGACAAATAGTCAGGACAATAGGCCGAGGTGATTTTGCAAAGCATGTGGCAGACTGTAATGGACTTCCTTAAGTTGCAGCACTGAGCAAATGTGTGCAGCTCAAGTCAGAAGCAGGATCATCTGGAGCTGCCCAGAGAGTTACTAATGACCCTGGGCTTAAAACACAGACATAGAGATTTTCAAGACAGAAAGACATGAGAGGTTTTTTTTTTTTTTTTTTTTTTTTTTGCAATTGGCTTAAAAACCTGAATATAATAAGGAGACCATCCAATGTTTCAACTATGTCCTGTATGCAATTAGTTCTCAAATTTCCATTTAAATCACTGACTTTCTCTACCTTCTAACTTGATTTCTACCAAGTTCCGGAACTATAGTCCCAACTTACACTAGGCCACAGATACCATGAATTCATGCAGCATATGTATATTGAGGGCCTACTGTGTGCCACGCAAGCACACAGGTAGCTTGCATTCTGGTGGGAGATTCAGAAAGATGAATGGGTATGAGCAGAGTGACAGGGCACTTGGGAGCAGCTAATGGGATACCCCCCCCAAACCCAGCCACGGGGAGTAGGTCAAAACCTCCTGGAGGAAGTGAGGTCTAAGCTCACACAAGAAGGACAAGTCAACCAGCTGTGCAGAAAAGGTTTAGAGGAATGTTCAAGCAAAAGGAACAGCCTATCATGACCTTGCAGCAAGAGAAAGCACATTGAAGGGACTGGGAACCAGGAGTTCAGTTTGGGACACCATGATCGATTCACACTGCAGAAAATCTCTCTGAAAACTATACGTGTTTCAAGGAGGCAGACTGGAGGTAGGAAAATCAGGGAGGAGGCCGTGGGGTAAGCCAGGCAGGAGATAACAAATGGTGATAGTTAAGAATTGGAGAATAGCGGCACAAATGGAGAGATGCTAAAGAACTCAGGGCTATGAAAGAGTTAGAGCCAACGGGAGGTGGGGATGGATTAGATGTGGTCTACAGCAGTCAGGACTGGAAATAGAGATTTGAGAGTCATCACAGAAATCATGGAAATAAATGAGATCATCCAGGGAGAGTAGAGAGTGAGAAGAAGGTTAAGGATGGAATCTTGGAGCATGCCAAAGTTTAATTGAAGAAGAAATAGAGCAAAGGTGAGACTAGAAGTAGGAAGAAACCAGAGAGGGTGATTCTCTGGAAGCCAAGGCAAGAGAGTGCTTCAAGAAAGCATTCCACATCATCGGTGTAAAAAATCCGGGGTAGGGGATGGGAGTTTGAGAGTTGATGGTTAAGGGGTGTGAGTTTTCTTTCTGGAGTGACGTAAATGTTCTAAAATGGATTGTGGTGATTAATATTAGAATATACAAAGAACTACTACAATTCAACAACAACCAAAAAACCCCAAACAATTCAAAAATAGGCAAAAGACTTGAATCATTTTTTCCAAAGAAGATACACTAATGGCCAATAAGCACATGAAAAGATGCTCAACATCATTAGTCATTAGGGAAATGCAAATCAAAACCATAATGAGATAGCACTGCACACCCATTAGGATGGCTACTATTTAAAAAATGTATATATAGAAAGTAAGTGTTTATAAAAATGTACAAAAATTGAAATCTTCATACACTGCTGGTGGGAATGTAAAATGGTACAGTCGCTATGGAAAACAATGTGGCAGTTCCTCCAATGTGTGAGGCCCCTCAAACCCATCTGTGAGGAACCAAACTCTCCAATTGCTCTCTTCAAGTGCCTTCTCCAGACTTTCCTTTTTCTTTTACTCGACCCTCCACCCAAAGAGCTGCTCCTCGGAGGAACATTCCCCCCTCCCCTGGCTCTGGGCTGTTCTGTATCTGCTTGCTGCCATCACCTGCTTGAGGTCCTCGTCTGAACTATCACAATGATTTCTCTCTCTCTCTCTCTCTCTCTCTCTCTCTCTCTCTCTTCATCCCGCCCCAACTCCCCTCTCCATCACTAATGAACTCCAGACTAATCTCATGAACGTGCAGCTGTAATCATGGCACCTCTTCACAGGTGGCTATCAAAGGATGTAAATATCCCCAATGCAAGGTTCAAAGCTTTCTACAACAGGCCTCAGCCAGGCTTTATAGCCTCACCTCCTCATTCTCCCTCCATACGCTCTAATCTATAGTCTCACTATTTGCTGCCTCCCAGATATGCTTTGCATTTTCCTGCCTTGGTACCTTTGCTCATGTTGCTCACTCTCCATACTGGAACACTCCCTCTGACCACCTCTCCCTAGTGAAATCTTATCCACTATTTAAGACCAATCTCTTCTCAAAACTCATGATTCCCTGAACTGGGTATAACCTCTCCTTTCCTTGGTTCTTTGCTAATATTTCCCTCTCCCCCTAGTCCTTCAGGAAACCAATTAGGAGCAGAGACAATGCCTTGTACACAGGAGGTATGCAATAAGCGTTTGTTATATTGTTACATTAAATTAATGACATGGAATTTAGGAAGAGAAGCCATGTCTAAACAGGACTTCAAGGAGACCACTCTTTAACCAATGTGGCAATAACTGATGAGCATATGAGCTCTATTTCCCCCAAACATTGCCTTCTTTTTTTTAATGGATATACCACATTTTTTATTGTGGTAAAATATACATAAATAACACAGTCATTTGCCGAATAATGGTGTTTCAGTCAGCAACGGACTGCACATACAACAGTGCTTCCATAGGATTATAATGGAACTGAAAAACTTCTGTCAACTGCTGACATCCTAACTGTCATAAAGTCACAGAGCAATGCATTGCTCACATGTTTGTAGTGATGCTAGTGTAAAAATATCTAATGAGTTGCGAGTCATATAAAATGCTTGCACACACAGTTACGTACAGTACATAATACTTTATAATGGTAATAAATGACTGTTACTGGTTTATGTATTTACTATACTTTAATCATTGTTTTGGAGTGTATTCCTTCTACTTATTAAAAAAAAAGTTAAATGTAAAATGGCCTCAGGCAGGTCCTTCAGGAGGTATCCAGAAGCAGGCACTGTTATCACAGGAGATGACAGCTCCGTGCTTGTTATTGCCGCTGGAGACCGTCCAGTGGGACAAGATGTGGACGCAGAAGACAGTGATATTGATGATCCTGACCCTCTCTAGGCCTACGCTAATGTGTGTGTTTGTCTCAGTTTTTAACAAAAAAGTTTAAAAGGTAAAAAAACAATTTTAAATTTAAAAATAGAAAACGCTTATAGAATAGGATATAAAGAAAGAAAATATTTTTGTACAGCTATACAATGTGTTTGTGTTTTGTGTTATTACAAAAGAGTCAAAAAGTTTTTAAAAATTTAAAAGTTTATAAAGCAAAAATGTTGTAGTAAGCTAAGGTTAATTTATCATTGAAGAAAGAAAAAACTTTTTGTATAAGTATATAATATGCACTTGTATAGCCTAAGTGTACGTGTTTATAAGGTCTACTGTAGTGCACAGCAATGTCCTAGGCCTTCACATTCGCTCACCACCAACTGACTCACCCAGAGCAACTCCCAGTCCTGCAAGCTCCATTCCTGCAAGCCTAGGTGTGTAGTAAGCTATACATCTGTGTTTGTGTAAATACACTCTATGTCGTTCCCACAATGACAAAATCACCTAATGATACATTTCTCAGAACATGTCCCTGTCATTAAGCAATACATGACTGTATTTATTATTTTAACCATTTGTAAGTGTAAATTCAATGCCATTAAACACATTCCCAAGGCTGTATACTCATCACCACTATCTATACCCAAAACTTTCTCATCATCCCCAATATAAACTCTACCCACTAAACAATAACTTCCCTTTCTTCCTTTCCCCACTCCCTGGTAACCTCTATTCCACTTACCATGTCTATGAATTTTCCTTTTCTAAGAATCTCATGTAAGTGGAATCATACAATATTCATTCTTCTGTGTCTGGCTTATATCACTAAGCATAATGTTTTCAAGGTCCATCTATATCATAGCATATGGCAAAATTTTGTTCCTTGTTATGGCTGAGTAGTATTCCATTGTGCATATATACAACATTTGTTTATTCATCTGTTGATAGACACTTGGGTTGTTTCCAATTTTTGGCTATTGTGAATAATGCTGCAATGAGCATTGATGTACAAGTATCTGTTTGAGTCCCTGCTTTCAATTCTTTTGACTACATACCTAGGAGCGTAATATGGGTTATACGGTAGTTCTATGTTTAGCTTTTTGAGTATCTGCCAAACTGTTTTCTGCAATGGATTTGTACTGTTTTACACTCCCACTAGCAATGCACAGGTGTTCCAATTTCTCCACATCCTCACCAACACCTGTTATTTCTCTTTTTAAAAAATTGTTATTATAGCCATACTATATAGTGAAATAGAATCTCATTGTGGTTTTGACTTATATTTCTCTAATGACTTATGATGTTGAGGATCTTTTCGTGTGCCTATTGACCATTTTTATATCTTCTTTGAAGAAATATCTGTTCAAGTCCTTTGCCCATTTTCGAATTGGGTTGTTTTTGTTGTTTTCGAGAGTGCCTTCTTTTTCAAAAAGGTGTCTAGGAGTCTCCAGTGTCCATTAAGTCACTCTGCATGGCCATGCGTACCCATTGCTTAGCACCACTTTATAAGTGAGAACATGCAGTATTTGGTTTTTTTGTTCCTGGGTTACTTCACTTGGGATAATGGCCTCCAGTTCCATCCATATTGTTGCCAAAGACATTATTTCATTCTTTTTCATGGCTGATTAATACTCTATGGTGTATATATACCACATTTTCTTTATCCACTCATCAGTTGATGGGCATTCAGGTTGATTCTGTATCTTTGCAATTGTGAATTGTGCTGCAATAAACACATGGGTGCAGGTGTCTTTTTTTATTTTTTTAATAAAATGGCTTCTTTTCCCTTGGGTAGATCCCAGTAGTGGGATTGCTGGATTGAATGGTAGATCGACTTTTAGTTCCCTGAGAAATCTCCATACAGTTTTCTAAAGAGGTTGTACCAATTTACATTCCAAACAATAGTGTATAAGCTTTCCCTTTTCACTGAAGGGGGAGGGTGGGAGGCAGGTGCAGGATGAAAAATTATCTGTTGGGTATAATGTACACTATTCAGGTGACAGATGCACTAAAAGCCTAGACTTCTCCACTATGCAATTCATCCATGTAACAAAAAAACCATTCGTACCCCCTAAATCTATTAAAATAAATTTTTTATAATAAGTATCTATGAAACACAAATATAGAAATGACCTCATTTTCTTAGGTCCCAGAGAACCCCTTCATTGGGATACTTGGATCAGATCTTCTAGGCAGCTGCCCAGAGTACCAACCAGTCTGTATAGGGCATTAAAACATCACAGAATAATCTAGAAATATGATATCAGTTAACTCAGATATTTCCCAGAACCCAGCACATCTTGAAGTCATATAAATTAGTCTTTGTTATGGGTTGAATTGTGTCCCCCATCCCCTCAAATTTGTATGAAGTCTTAATTCCCAGTACCTCAGAATACGACCCTATTCAGAGATAGGACCTTCTCCTATGTTGAGGTGATCAAGTTAAAATGAAGTCATTAGGGTGGGCCTTAATCCAGTATTACTAGTGTCCTTATAAAACAGGGAAATTTGGACACAGACATGCACAGAGGGAGGGCACGTAATGACAAGGGCAGAGATCAGCGTGATGCACCTAAAGCCAGGGAACACCGAGTCCGGTGGACTGCCAGCCACCACCAGGAGCCAGGGGAATCATGGGACAGCCTCACTCTCAGCCCTCAGAAGGAACCAAATCCACCAACACTTTGATCTTGGATTTCCAGCCTCCAGAACTGTGAGACAATACATCTCTATTGCATACGCCATCCAGTTTGTGGTACTTTGTTAAGGCAGCCATAGCAAACTAATATAGTTCTATTCTTCCAGAAACAGAGTAATCTGGAACGGAAATTTTGAAAGACATCCTTGGTAGTGCGTGGCAATTGTTTTGTGGTGATGCAACAGTTCTGTGTGTTGCTGCAGTGGTGGTTACACAAACCTATACATGGAATAAAATTGCATAGAACAACACACACAAACACGCATTCAAATGAGTGCAGGTTTAAAAAATGGGGAAAACTGTCTGTAGTCTAGTTAATGGAAATATACTAACGTCATGGTTTTGATATATACTGCAGCTGTTAGATGTCGCCTTCAGGGGAAACTGGGTGAAGAATACACAGAATTCTTTCACTGTTTTGGCAAATTCTTTTGAGTCTACACTTATTTCAAAATAAAAAGTTTTGGAAAAAAGTAACAAGCAATGACACGCCTTACCAAAGCTACCCCCTTGATATGGAGTATTTTCGCGCCACTCACATGCAAGCTGCACATCAGCCAGCCAACAGCTACCGTCAGTGACATTGTGAAACTACATAACGCAAGGCACAGTGCCACTGTCAGAAACAAGGGCTGAATTTTATCCAAATTTTAAACACTCTAATAATCCTCCAGAAAGTGGTGAACTTCAGAAAATCACTAGTAAAGAACACAGAAAAGAGGACAGGAACAGAAAGGTAGAAAATATCATGCTGCATTCTTTCAGAACACTGTTGCTGCTTCAGCCAGAAGTGAATTAGTAAGAAAATTGGCCTGTGACAATTTTTATTTCTAGAAAATCAGTGTTTTCCATATTCTATTAAACATAAGGTAAGCATTTCTTTTCAAATACTGGTTTAAAGGGAATTCAAATTATTGGCATGGCTGGATTGCTTTCATGTCTGCAAACCCAGCTCTATAGGTACTTAGAGACTTTCAATGCAACGTGTCTTTAATAAAACAAATTGAATGCGGGTTTAAAAGCAGGTGTGTCGAATTGCTGGGAGCACCCAGCTCCTCTTGGCTCCGTCATCCAGTGCTGTCTCTCACCTCTCCCTTTCTAGGTTGCTTCCTCCTTTCCCACCCCTCTATTTTCCTATTCATCGTGTCGTGGAAGAATGCTTGCAGAGGGTCAATTCCGCCCAGCGTGGTTCTAGTGGAGATACGAATCACCACCAGCAGCAACTACGAGAAGTGGATAAAAATTACAGGATGCTTTTCTCAAAGGGAGTTACAGAAATAGAATATGTCACAACCATCCGAAGATTCACACTTGATCAACATTTGAAGGGAATGAAGCCACAACTCCTGGGGCTGTGTCTTTGGTCAAAGGTAACCATTATCCCAGGACGATTAACTCCAGTGTCTTCACTGAAAACAGGTTTTTCTCTGTTTGTCAGATGGAAAAATGAAATTCTTCCATTTCCAAAGAAGGCAATTACTCAGAATACTTTTACCCCCCCAAAAAATGATTTTCTCTCTCGCCTCCCGGGTCTGTTGGTTGCACGGGCTCCCTCACGGGGCGGATGTTTGAGTGGTGAGAAATCTCTCATCTGTGCTTTCTCATCTTGCTTTCAGACTTGGTGCTTTGTTTCTTGGGAGCCTTTAATGAAAACAGATTCATCGTGATTTCAATGCAGATGGATTTGGTTTTTTCCTTCTGAATAAATTTATCATGAATGGCTCCACGAAAGTCTAACGTCAGTTATGCCTGCGCTCTTTACAAAGCTATGGACCTTGGGCAGGGCGCGGTGGCTCACACCTGTAATCCTAGCACTCAGGGAGGCCGAGGTGGGAGGATCACTTGAGGTCAAGGGTTCAAGACCAGCCTGGGCAAGAGTGAGACCCCTTCTCTACTAAAAACAAAACAAAACAAAACAAAGCTATGAACCTTGTTACTTGTGAGAAGGTGAAAACGGTGGTTAAAAGTAGTTATGCCATGAAGCAGCAATGGCAACAATAGAAAGAGCTTCAGCAAATGTGTACCAAAGTATATCAATTTGACTGCTGCCTTCACCCCCTTTATCTCTGTCCCTATCTAGATGACATATATTACGTCACCCACATCCTGTCAGTTTACTAACAGAGCCCTCTTGCCTGAGACACCAACATTCCTTTTGGGCACAGTATGCTTCTTATAGCCAGTGGGCTTCCTGATTTAGCTTGAATTCTAGTCCTGACCTTGCTATGAACTAGCTGTGTGGCCTTGGGTAAATCACTTAGCATCTCTGGGCTTTTATTTAACAAACACTTATTGTGCACCTACCTTGTACCAAGCACTTTTCTTCGCTTGATAACAAGCAAAGAGAAAGTCTCTGTCCTAAAGAAGCTTCAAGTTTAGCAGGAGAAAAATAGAGGAAAGAAGAAGAAAGATAAAGAAAGAAAAGGGGTATTGGGGTAAGCTAAATTTTGAAAGAGAGACAGGATTTAATGTCTTTATGGTTTTATATTAGCAACACCAAAAGGAAGGCACAAAGTGAACTCTGCCCAACCCACATCCCAGACCAGCCTCTCTCTCCCATTTCTAGAGACTTTCCTCCTCATTTTCCTGAGAAGCATTTGAGCTCTGAAGTCAGCCATAACGAGAAAATGAGGCAGAGGAAATGGCTGGTATACCCAAAGAACTTCAGGAGGTGAGCTAAGAAAACACATATATATCAAATCCACAATGGCTTAGGAGTATAACTTTTTATTTTAAAAAAATCTTTATTTCTTTTTATTACAAGAGCAACTCATATTCATTACAGAAAGAGAACAAGAAAAGAAGAAATCAGAAAATACTCAAGCGCCCATGTACCTCGGCAACCATTATCAACACCTTTTTGGGTGTAGTTCATTTCCCTAATTTTAAACACACATTTCAATTTACCTAAGTGGGATTACACTATTCTTACTGTTCTGACACCTGTTTTTCTTCCTATGTAGAAAGACCAAATTTATATTTTAGACACATTAATAAAAATAGCTTAGGTGTGGACTTTTCTAAATTAGTGTATTTTAATTACTTTCAATGACCAACCTTGTAGAGCAAACAACAGCCTATTTCAACAGATAACACATTCTACTCTGACCTTCAGGAAAAAGCATGTAGAAAAGAAGAAAGGAAACTTATATGGAAAGACTACAATGTATGCATTTTTTTTTTAGTGTCAGAGTTCCAAGGACCATGGACCTTATTGCATTTATTCTTATTCGGCTTTGAGAAGTAGGAGGAAAAAAGATTTATGAACTAAGAAGATGTCTAATGATTACAAAAAATGTATCTGTTTGCTTCTTCTTAAGACCAATCTTTTCCACATGCCATCAAGGGATTCCATCATGCTGAAAAATTATATCCAACCATTTGAATTAAAGATATAAGGAAATTAATTCTCAACAGGCCAAGAGTTTTTACTGAGTACAAATACATAGTTCAGGCTTTTCACACGGTAAAAAAAATTCTTAGTTCTATGAATGGCAAGAAATACACCTAGTATAAAACTTTTCTCCAAACTGACATGAAAATTCGCTGGCTCACCTGCCTATCCCATGTGACAAACAAGAAACATTGTCCATCCATTAGAGAGATCTGACCATGGAGCATGTCAGCTCTCTGTTCTCTTGCATTTATTCTTAAAGGGATAAGAGAAACTTTTGAGACTGTCTAGAAAGGCTTGAGGTCAGTTCCACATTGTACCGTGGCTTCTCTTTTGAGAAGAGAGGCTTAAAGCAGCCATGATCCGATGCCCTCTTAGGGGTGCCATGCTTCTCTTTTGCTGGAGCTCCTTTGGGTATTGCAATTTATCCTCACATCCCCTGACATTGCTGTCTCATTAGCTGGAAGGTAGAAGTGACACTTTCTTTGAAGGTAGGTCTTGCCCAGTCTCAAACCTGGTGCAACCTGTGTGGGGATGTTGATGATAAGAAAGGATGCAATTCAGAATGTCGCTCACACACATTGTGGTTGAAGACAGTGCCAACTTGGCCTTATCTGTGTTGGGTCAACTGTATTTTCTGTGCCTCTCTTTAGTTTTACAGAAGTTGAACCCTGTGGGTTGGGTTCTCGTTCCCTCTGTTATTTAAGCTAAATTTAATTCTTTTTCCATTTTCATTTTACAACTACTTCCCTTGAGTATTTGACTTTATACCTTCTCTTCTTATGCCTGCATCTAAAGAAAACAGGAACCATAAGATGCAGCATTGCAGGCTGTGTTCTGAAAGGACTGGGGCCTGGAACAGAAATGAGACAGCTCTTACGCTTGATGTTGGAAAGCCATTGTCCCTGGGGAATGTCTCATCCCCTGCCCAGTGGAGCAAGTGCAGATGCCTCTGGCCAGGGCTCCTTCTGTGGTACATGGACACTGCTATGGAAATCAAAACAAGTCAGGAGGTTATAAAGATAGCTCAAATGAAACAAAACAGTCCTTCTTTTTGATAGAGGCAGAAAGCTTGGATTTGTGCCTCATTCCAGGAAACTGGCATTCACCTGGCTGAGTATTTATTGCCTGCCTCCTCAAGTCTGGTCCTAGGAATACTCTCCAACCTGCCTTCCCCAATTCCACAACATACTAGGAGCATTTACCATGCATTTGCCATCTTTATGTATTTGTATTATCGGTCAAATACTAAACACGATCCATCTGCCCACCCCCCAGACTCCTAGTAGTACTTATACTTGTTCAGCAGAAAAAGAAATTTCAAGGTTTAATTAGAGCAGTTGAAGAAGTGTGAACAGTAATCAACGGGCCCATCTAACAGTCAAAATTTCTTTAAACATACTTCATACAGATGCATTTTCTATTACCCGCTATGATTAACATTACTACCTAGTATTATTAAGTGGAGGATTGCAGAGGTAGTTAAACAATAGATACTACCTTTCCTCCCTTCCTGTTTTTGCCAAAGCTTACGATATTTATTTATTCAACAGATATGCACTGAGCACCTCCCATGTGCTGGGCACCATGTTACCCACTGGGAATGAGCACTAAAAAGACAGACAGACCCTTGCTGCCCTGGTGAGATACGTGCTATTGACCAGGAAAGCCAATTATTGCAAGTAAGATTTAAAAAAGGAAAAGGTAAATTTTGAAAAGGAAACCCCTCACTGCCTTTCAATGTCTAAGCAGCCTTCTGAGACCATGGCGAGAGTGTTGGGTTCTAGTGATCATCCATTCTATGCAAATGACTCTAACCTCACTCATCTTTTTGAAACGGTCTTCTCCACTGATCAAGGGAAGGCCAGGCATGAAGAGCTTATTGGTTTTTTTATTTTTCTGGTTGTCTCATTCTTCCTTTTAAACCATAACAGAAAAAGATTAATAGCCAGGAGAACGAAGGGCCTGACAACTCAATTCTGTCACCCAAGAGTATTTATTAAGCTGCCACCTGTGCACAGTCCAGTGCTAGATGCTCTTGCTAATAACATGTATGTGTCTTCTCCCTGCAGGACCTTGGCACACACCAAACTTAACAGGAAACTGCAGCTCAAAAGCCCATGGTGAGTGTGGGATTGGGGCCTTAAATGAGATTTCACCTGCGAATCTTTGGGGAGACCATGGGGAAAAGAGGCAGATATGGGTCTAAGGTTATTTACATCCCAAGGAGGGCTCATGACCACGTGAAGGTTACTGGCACTACCATATGTTGAAAGAGTCCATATGGTGTCAATAAAGAGATGGACTTCTCTTTAACAATGACATAATTGACCATAACTGCTCCCCTGGTACACTGAGACAGGGCAGTAAAAATGTGGGTCATTGTTAGATGACACAATCACACACCATCTCACACACACATACACACACACACACACACACCCCAAGCACTTTGCTCCACTATCTTTGGCCTTTCAAATGACCACGGCATCTGTTAAAATTGGGAGAACTTAATTATATTATTTTGGTTGTTGTTGGGTAAAATTCCTTTGAAAATACCAAAATGCTGAAGCTTAGCATGGAGAGAACTTGAGGTTTCTTAGAGTAGAATTTCTAAGATGATGTAAATTTCTGAATTGGACCCCGTGGGAAAGGGTCAACGGGGCCCACCAGAAAAGTGTGGCTGCCTCGCCCTGTCCTGGGCCCGGAGCATTCGCTCTGTGAATACTTGCTAGAATGAGACTCTCCAAATCTAGGAAATCTAGGTGGGCAAGGCTGCTCTCCACCGCCCCGAGGGCAGAATGAGAACAGAGACAGGAAACTGACTCTTGTTTTGAGCCTCAGTTTTCTTTCCTTTGAAGTGAGGCTATTGCTCCCCTTTTGAGAATTACATGGGATAATAACTGAAAATATTTTTTAATTATTAAGAGCATTATAGAAGTAAGAAATCATTTTTATTAATAGGTTAGACACCTGTTTAAATGTTTCAATTTATTGAGGGTAGGTAAGAGTGGAATGCTTTGAAACAGTGGTCCCCAACTTTTTTGGCACCAGGGACTGGTTAATGAAAGACAATTTTTCCATGGACTGGGGCTAGGGGGATGCTTTCGGGATAATTCAAGCACATTACATTTATTGTGCAGTCAAATGTCTCTGCTAACAATAATCTGTATTTGCAGCCGCTCCCCAGTGCTAACATCACTGCCTCAGCTCCACCTCAGGTCATCGGGCATTAGATTCTCATAAGGAGCAACCTAGATCCCTCACATGTATAGTTTACAGTAGGGTTCGCCCTCCTATGAGAATCTAATGTGCCGCTAATCTGAAAGGAGGCGGAGCTTATGCAGTGCTGTGAGCGATGGGGAGCGGCTGTAAATACAGATGAAGCTTCACTCATCCTCTGCTCACCTCCTGCTGTGTGGCCAGGTTCCTCACAGGCGATGGACCGTATCAGTCCTCCGCCTGGGGGTTTGGGATTGCAGTTTTAAAAGGAGCTGTTCTCAGTCTGGAATATATATATATATATATATTTAAAATGCACCTAGGCCATGCTAATGGGATTTAAGGAGGACAAAAGCAGGAGAGTTTTCAGGGTCACCCCTCATTCCAGTTCACCCAGGACTGAGGGGTTTCTGAGCGTTTTCAGTGCTAAAACCAGGACAGATGTGGTAAAACTGGGGCAAGTTGTTCAGCTGGCCCTGTTCAGCCCTCTTAATTCCATGACCTCTAATTTTTGTACTCTTATTTCTAAGAGTTTTAAGAAACCTATGAAAATAAAGACGATATCCTTAAGAGAGTGGCAGTAAAACTGTCCCTGTGGTTCTCGGTGAGATGTTAGGGCTGCCACACGGGCAGAAGGAAAAATATTCTCTTTCATTCTGTTTCTTCTCCTAGCCTCCTGTTCCCCATCTTTGAGAAGAGCCATGAGGTACACAATGCACACCCAACACTGGCCACCTGAAATCAGTCACCATGCGACTCTTCAACCACAGATATGCAAGAATAATGTTTCCAGAGTGTCAGTGGAGAACATAAGTTCCACTGAGCACAAACTTGGAAGGCAAGTAATCAAGGTGTTTACCTGATGAATGAAGATGGGGAAGAAGGCAGTATCATTTTAAATGTATCTAGCACTTTCCCATTAAGCCACGAAACTTGCAGTTATTAATCATCAAAATAAATGCACCCTGCCCTTAGGTGTGTGCAGCCTTACACGAGAGAAACAACCATTCCAGCGCTTTCTTTCATCAAATTATCGAAGACGAAATGAATTTTGAAACAATATCCCAGGTGAATTAGACATTTAGCTACTTAACAAGAGGCTTTGCTGGGACCCTCATTTATTATTTTGAGAAGTTAAGTCAGTCCCTGCCAATAATTCAGTATGGTTCTGTTTACATCTCCATTATTCCGCAGGCAGGAGATTCCATGGCTAATGGCCAGTCCCTATTGCAGCTTCGGTTTGGCTTTGGAAATGGTTCTGAGAGCTTCCGCGAGCCAAGAGTCAAGTTAGAGATCTCCTGTGCATAAAGAGGTGGGCATTCCATTATTCCGCAATATAGTAGAGTAAAATAAGTAGGATTTCATTTAGGCTGTGGGATTTTTTTAAGATTAGGTTAAATGGCCAAGATGCTAAAAGCCTCCTATCTTACACAAATCGAGTGCCTCTGTCGCTGATTCTGGCCATCCTGGCTGTAAGTCACATTCTGAAAAGCTTTTGGTAAGCGTCTTAAGTATAGAGAGACATCTCATGTGTCTTGCTAAGAACGGGCACATTTTCATATCGAAAAGGTACTGTGCCTTTTTTAAGTGTCTTTCTTCCTTCAGGGGTACTTTATAGGCAACACTGAGTTTTAAACTACACTGTGAATTTGAGTTTCAAACTATAATCCCAGTTTGGGGAGGAAAAAACAAATATTAAGAGGACAAGTCGGAATATCAATATTTCAAAGGGTACCCCCCAGAAAAATACCTGTTTAGGAAGGGACTTCTTGGAACAGAGAACACTCATTTCACAGTTTAAAGAAAAAAGAAAAGAAAAGGCACAACATGGAACGAGAAGCGGGAGTGTTGGTCTGTGGCATTTCTGTCGTCCACCCATCTGCGGTGTGGCCCTGCACTCCGTGCACCCCTGACCGCCCTACTCTCCCTTCAAGGCCAGAGAGACGGTCCCTCTGGCAGCAGAAAATCCTCTTCCACCCACTGGCTGATGCTCAAAATTCTACTATTAGGACATAATCCCTTTAGTTTCAGCTTTGATCCCTGTTAAAATGCAAATACCTCTGGGTGGGGTAATACTTAAACTGTTATCAGCCCCTTACAGTCCACAGAGGAGGCAGGAGCTGGGCGGATTGCATTAGGCCTGGGAGGGCAGATCTGGAGGCCACAGAGCGAGGGAAGGTGAAGTGTGGACACCCAAGGAGGATCCAAGGGCCAGAAAACAAACCACCTCTCCCGAGTGCCAAATCTCAAGAACAGGAATCTTACGTTGACTGAACAGGACAGCAGACATTTACGTAGAAATCCATCCACCCGAGAATCTGAGAAAAGCAGTAGCTGAACAATGGGACAAGCTATCACTCTACTAAAAGATAATTCAAACGTTGGGGCCCATTCTGCAATAAAACATAATGGCTAATCCTCAGGGTTCGGCCTTTCTGTTCTAACTTTAACTAAGGAAAAAAGTTTAGCCTTGTTAAAGCTATTATCTGTTCCAAAATTGCACAGTATATAAAATGTAAATGTGATCACACCACTCTTAAATTATTGTAACAATACGCCATTCTGTTTTCTTCCCCTTGACATTTACAAAATTCATTTGGAAGAGTGGGATCTACCTCACAGAGATTAGTGATAAATCATGTATTTTTAATGAATATCAATAGGAGAAACCCCATGACATAGCCCACCATCTAATTTGATTAAACTGTGCTTAAGGCAACACTACCTCTCTGGCTAGGGAATAGCTCCATAATGACTTTGTGAGCATTATTGCAGGCTGTTTTAATGATTTAATGAACTGCCTCTATATTTAGTTCAATAGCCTTAAAATGATTAGTGTTTAAGAAAAATTAGCTCACTTTGATTTGATTCTATTTGATGGTAAGTTTAAATAACCTAACCCTTCAAAACACAGTGGAAAAAAAATCCTAGAATCCCAGCCAGCTAACTGCTAGAAAACATTATGACCATCATTAATAACCGTTCATTTATGTTTAGCTACAGTACCCAGCCTGACATGCTCATCCGAGGCGCGGGGCTGCAGGAACAAGGGCTAATGCTGCATTTCATCTTCCCTTCCTATGACTGCAAAGGGGAGGGAGAGACCAGGAGATGGGAAAAGCAAGACGGAGTCTTCAGTTTCATATATTGGGGCTGTAAAACATTTTCTGTAGTTCAGATCCAAAGTGGGTATCTGTCTACACTAGAGGCAAGTTCTAGGTTTCTAGAGGAGGAGAAGGGGAAAATTGGTGTGAGGTTTTGAGCCAACCTCTCCTGCTGTGATGTGGGCAGCCGGCGTGGTTAGGTTTGAGGGATGTGGTCAGAAAGCTCCCTGGGACACCCTGATGGGAATCAGGGATGCTTTCTGCAAAGAGGACCGAGGCAGATGGCATTTTTTAACAAGGGCAAGTGATCCGAGAGTTGATGTGGCACGGCAGGGACCAGAGCCAGCTCCTTACTCCAGAATAAAGAAGGTCACAGCACACAAACAGAAGTCTGCTCTGTAATATCCCCGTGGGTGACCACTGCATGTGCACACCCCAAAACACAGAAAATAACTGCAGTATGGGGAAACCGAGTACTGCGTCCATCTGAAAACACCTAGGCCAATCGTCTTCCGACTGTGCAGACCACAGCGTCACAAAACCATCATTAGAGGAAAGTGACAAATTGGGAAGTCTGGTTAACTTCAAACTTTGGATAATAACAGGTGACATTTATTGGGCACTTACCAAATGCTAGGCACTGTTTACTCTGCTCATAAACCCTAAGAGGTAGATACAGTGATTGTTCCCATTCTCAGCAAAGAAGCCAAAGCTCAGAAAGACTAAGCAGCTTGCCTAAGGTCACACAGCTAAGTGTGGGGAGGGGACGGGCTTGAGCAGGGTCTGACTTCTTGTCCTTGCCCACTCCGTCACTTTGCCTTCCACTTCCCCATCTGTGCCGTGTGACGTGCCAAGTGTATTCTGAGCTCGAAACAGGGACAGACTTAAAGAAAATGGATGTCAGAGGCAGGTTGGTGAGTATCCAATGAATGATTCACTAAATGAGGCCACTCACCCCAGCCTTCATTACTCAGAGCTGTCACTGTGGATTCCTGGGCCTTGGGGGCAGGAATGCAATCCACTAACCGTCACTACTCCTTGTCTTTGGGAGGGGAGAGGAAATATTTCGAAATGAGGAAAAAGCCCTGTATTTCTGGGTGTGTATCAGATACTCCCAAGACACTGTCCTCTTCTCTGTATCTCTGTCAATGTCCGCCCTTCATCCCCTCCCCCGACCTGCCCTTCCCACACTCAAAACACGTGCACACACACACACAACACGCTCACACATGTGCACATGCACGCTGTTGGTCCCCTTTCGCGGACATTAGCTGCGTCCCTACTGTGGACTCGGGACCACGCCAACATGGGAGACACAGAGATGAATGAAAAGGGTCTCTGCCCATGGCTCTGTACTGGAGGGGTGCACAGCCTCCTGGGGAGAAGGGATTGGTTCAATAATCATGTCCAACACCCCACGGCCATAACTCTCCCTTGGTATAATCCCAGACAACCCAACACTTTCTCAGAGTCCTTTTTGCAAAGGCATCCACCTCTCTTCTGGTGTCCCCTCCCCCAGTGCCTCAGAGTCCCCCATTATATTCCCGGCCCTTACTCCAGACCTTTATCTCCCCTCCCCATCACCTCACCAAAAACAAAACAAAACCCACAACTCCACTTCTCGGGGCCAGTTCTTCTGACACACTCATTCTGGACTTACACTTAAATAACTAAGAATAACTCCCACCTTTTCCCCGCCCTCAGAGGCTGTGCGTAACTATCTTCTACAGTGAAAGAGAATCAGGCCGTTTGTGTGGGCCGTTTCCTGATGGCGGAGTGGTAAATTCTTGTATATGGCAAGAAATGTCAATGGATGGAGTCGGCTACATCGGAACCAACAAACCGGACCTGCACATCCCATCTAAAAGGGGCAGCGCCACTCAGCGACAGCCCATTGTCACCAAGCAGTGTTGCCGGAGCACCCCAGTTTTCAAGAAAAACACAAAATCCTGATTTTTATACAAAGTGTTCTAATTTATAAATGTTGGTGCAGTAAAAAAAAAAAAAAAAAAAAAAACCCACCAAAAAACAACAACAAAAAACACCATGCAGACTAAACAAATACAGCCCACAGCTGCCAGTTCGCAACCTCTGGCCCGCAGTCACACAAGCAGCACGGGCAGCTCCAGCAATGCAATGACCTACACGAGCAGAGTCTCCAATGCCACGGCCGTGGCCGAGCACGGGCAGAGTGCTCTCTGCCGGCCTTCAAGAACAGCGCTCTGGTCACTAAAAGAAGCACACAGCATCAGGTGAGGCTGACATGTGCCTCTTGGGGTGAACCTAGAAGACTCTAGATGTTGCTGCTAATAACTTTTCCTGTAACCCACCCAAGTCTCTAACTCTCAATGAAAAAAAAAAAAGCTCCCAGCTATGCATATGCAATATCCAATTGGAATTAAAAATTACTTGACCTACATTTAGATCTTCTGACTCTGTTTTTGAGTGCTGTGTTCTTGAAACAGCTGCTGCTGAGTGAGAATTCCAACCCTACGTGTTCTTTGCTTCTGCCTGCCTCCGAGAGCTTCCTGTAATCGCAAATCCAGTTGTTTTAACAGAAAATATGAAGTTTCATGCAGAAGACGGGTCTTGAAATTTAGAAAGCTTTATGGGAAAGTGGCAGACCGTGATTTTCTAAAGGTGGGGAATCCCACAAATTTTCCACTTTAAATTCCGTCGTCTCTTGGTGAGTGGAAAACTTACCTTGAAAACTAGGGTAAAGAGATGGATCAGCGGTTTTGGACCCAAAAGGGAAAATCTCAACAGGTTTCCTGTATGTGCAAAGCCACTTGAAATTGAGTATGTGTCAACACAGATTTAATTAACTCCCAGCCAGGACCTATTGGAAATGATCCCAGAAAGTTGGGACAAAGGAGAAGGTGTTAATTTCTCGGCAGGAGAGAAAGTGCCTTTTAACTGCGTTGGATTATGGCTTAGGGCCTGGTGGTAGAGCCGCGGTGCATTTTTAGATGATTCATTTCAGGTGGGCTGAAAACAGGTGGCAATAAAAATCAACAAGTCGGTCCCTGCCAGCAAGGCCACAAATTGCAGGACAGCGTCCGGCAATCAACACCACAGACATTGTTCAATTAATCAATGCAAGGGTAGTCCCAGAGTCCCTGATTCCAGAGGGCCAACAGTGGGGTATCTTTAGGAACTTAAAAATCTAGGTTTCTTTGTAAGAGTGAAACCAGTTAAGAACATTTTTAAAAATCACACATTGATGTGATTACCCTTCTGTGGGAGAAAGCCAAGAGACCGTCTGGGAAGTTTAGGAGCCTCAAACCCCAATTGGTAATGGCAGCCCCTAAATCAGGGTCTTCCCTCACATCCTCAGAAAGCCACACAGACCCACAAGGAGAGCACATAAACCACACATGGGCCAGGGCTTCGGCATAACTAGGATGAACAGGATAAATTTCAAATCACCTCTAAGTAATAGGTGACAGACAGACAGACAGATAAGCAAGCACCAGTTGAGGTGACTGAAGTAATCAGAGTATAATCTTAGAGAAGCAGAATTGGATGTGATTATAATTTAGTAAGCAGACACCAAGTCAATTACACGGTACCCTATTAAGAGAAGACCTGGAACACAGAAGGGGAAGTCTGAGGAGTAGAAAGTTGACCCGGTTATTCACTGGTGTTCAAGTCAGAGAGGCACCTAAGTCCAGGGATTGTGAACCTTCTGTTTCCTGGAGAAGTGGACTCTGTTGTGGGGCAGGGGTGGCTCATGAAGCCACACAGGGGGCAAGACTGAATATGCTTTTTTTTTTTTTTTTGAGACAGAGTCTCACTCTGTTGCCCAGGCTAGAGTGCCGTGGCGTCAGGCTAGCTCACAGCAACCGCAAACTCCTGGGCTCAAGCGATCCTACTGCCTCAGCCTCCCGAGTAACTGGGACTACAGGCATGTTCCACCATGCCTGGCTAATTTTTTTCTATATATTTTTAGTTGTCCGGCTAATTTCTTTCCATTTTTAGTAGAGACGGGGTCTTGCTCTTGCTCAGGCTGGTCTCGAACTCCTGAGCTCAAGCAATCCTCCCGCCTCAGCCTCCCAGAGTGCGAGGATCACAGGCGTGAGCCACCGCGCCTAGCCTGAATACACTTCTTAACAGACTGCTTCTTCATGCCAGGGTTCCAGACTCACCCAGCAAACCTCTCAAGACAAATCTAGCTTCCCAGGCATGCAGGTACCCAGAAGGGGTGGAACATGCAGTGTGAGCATTCCAGTGAATAGAAAGCAGTTCCCTACTCTGAACCAATAAGTTGACATCTGGCTGCTATACATCAGTCTCCTATGAGTTTGACTGATGTGACTCTGCTTCCCCAAATCCAATTAGCTGCAAGCAACGACATGCAAGATAACAGTACATTTACCAACAAATTACCTTTTGTCGGACAGTAACTCTGAAGCCATCTATGGCCCCTTTTGTACCAAAAATGACTTATGTGTGCCCAGCCCTGTTCTAGGTGCTTAAAGGTTACAAAACAAGGTCCTTCCTTTCTAGGACTTGTCAATCTATTCAGAAAAATAAAATTCGACACACAAAACAATTAGAGAATAATATACAGTAGTAAGTAATTGAGTATCAAGTGGGGCTCATCAAACAGTATCTGCATTAAAGTTGAAAGAGGAGCACATCCCTTGGGGACTAAGGCTGTGATATTAGTAATCATAATACATTTGATTTTATCACACTCATCAACGATAAAGCACGTGCACATGTTTTATCTAATTTAATCCTTTACTGACCAGATGAAGCAAGTGCTATCATCCTCTCATTACAGATAAAAATCCTGAAGACCAGAGAGCTTAAGTTACTTGGTCAAAGCCTCACAGCTAGTTAGACGTCCAGCCAGATCTTCTGAGTCCAAGGTCAATGCTCCTTCTCCAACACCCAGCTGAGAACACAAAGGTACTGAGAACAGGAGTGGATACCAAGGACCTTTAGAGAGGGGAGAAAAAGATGTGAACTGATCCTTGCTGTTAGGGAAGGGTTCCCAGAGGAGGCAAGATTTGGGGAAGACCCTCCAGGGGAATGGGAGGAAGACAGAGGGAAGAGGAGACATCAGGAGCAAGGTCAGACTCTCCTCGCTGAGATGTCCTGAGGTATCTCTGGGTCATGCCCTTGCAAATCAACACTCAGACTTCAGTCTGTGCCAGAGCTGGATCCAAGTTTGTGGAGCCTGGGATTTGTAACACTGAAGAAAAAGAACACCAATTACACATACAAAATCCCCTCAGGCCCCCTGGAAGAGGTCCCTACAAATCTTTAGCATCATATAAACTCACCTTTGGTCCATCATTTTGATATTCATAAGCTCGTTGTTCAGAACCCACCTGCTGATGTGCTTCCAAAGCTATGGAAGGCTCCTGCCCCTCCCTGGGACCTGATTTATAGAAAGGATCTATATTCACTAGGACTAGGTTCAGCTGCCAGTGTCAACAATAACAGCAACACCAAAACTGCCATAAAAGAAAGAGAAGGTTATTTTTCCCAAAATAAATGTATACAGTTTAGGATTTACATGGCAATTAGTGATCAAGATAGAAGGGACTCAACTTCCTTCTATCTTGTTGCTCCACCATTCTTAAAACACACAGCTTCTACCTCATGGTCCAAGGTGGCTGCTCAAGTCCAGCCATCATCTGTCTTCCAGCAAACATGAAAAAGAAATTTCTGGAAGATATGCATACTTTTCTCCTTAAGGACATTTTCTGGGAGTTGCACACACCTCTTACACTTGCACCCTATTTGTTAGAGTTTATCATATGGCTATACCACACTGCAAAGGAGACTGAGAAATATAGTCTTTATTCTGGATAGCATGTAACCAGCTAAATGTCAAGGGTTCTATAGCTAAGAAAGAAGGGGAAATGTTTGTTAAGAAACAACCCACCATAGAATTTAGGTTCCTTTGAGGAAGACTGTGGAGCTCCCAGTGAAGTCACTAAAAATGGACATGTTAGTAATTGCACCATAACCGGGAAGCAAGAAGCTCATACCCAGGCAAGAAACAGTCCATTTCATTCACTGACTTTGAGCCCTAATGAAAACCACCAGGGATGAATGCTAAACATGTGCGGCTCTCAC
>RJWJ010015485.1:0-36120 GCA_004363605.1 Indri indri | reverse complement strand
CTGGGCTCAAGCAATCCTTCTGCCTCAGCCTCCCGAGTAGCTGGGACTACAGGCACGCACCACCATGCCCGGCTAATTTTTTCTATATATTTTTAGTTGTCCAGATAATTTCTTTCTATTTTTGGTAGAGACAGGGTCTCGCTCTTGCTCAGGCTGGTCTCGAACTCCTGAGCTCAAACAATCCGCCCGGCTCGGCCTCCCAGAGTGCTAGGATTACAGGCGTGAGCCACCGCGCCCGGCCCAATTCCACTTATTTTAAAGTATACCTAACTTATTGTTGATTATAGTAATTTTGTTGTATTATTAAATATTTTCATACTATCTATCTAACTATACTTTTGCACTCATTAACCATCCCTAATTTATCTCTTTCCCTCCTTGCTACCCTTCCCAGCTTCTGGTAACCATCATTCTACTCTCTGTTTCCATGAGAGCAATTGTTTTTAATATTTAGCTCCCACATATGAGTGAGAACATGAGAGAGATATCTTTCTGAGCATGGCTTATTTCACTTAACATATGTTCTCCAGTTCCATCCATGTTCTTTCAAATGGCAGGATTTCATTCCTTTTTATGGCTATGTAATATTTCATTGTGTATATGTACCATGATTTCTTTATCCATTAATCCATCAAGGGACACTTAGGTTGATTCCAAATTTTAGCTATTGTGAATGATACTGCAATAAACATGGGAGTGTGGATAACTTTTCAATATACTGATTTCCCCTCCTTTGGATATATACCCAGCAGTGGGATTTCTGTGTCATATGGTAGTTCTGTTTTCAATTGTTTGGGGAACTTCCATACTTATCTCCATAGTGGTTGCACTAATTTATATTCCCACCAACAGTATGCAAGGGTTTCCCTTTCTCCACATCCTCTCCAGCATTCATTATTGCCTCTTTTATAAAAGTCATTTTAACTGAGAGGAGTAGATATTTTTCATTGTAATTTTGATTTGTATTTCCCTGATGACTAATGGTGTTGAGCATTTTTTCATATACCTGTTCGCTATTTGTGTGCCTTCTTTTCAGAAATGTCCGTTCAGATCCTTTGAACATTTTTTTAATTGAATTATTCAATTTTTTCCTATTGAGTTGTTGGTGTTCCTTATATACTCTAATTATTAGTTTGAAAATATTCTCTCCCCTTCTGTGAGTTGTCTCTTCCATTGTTGATTATTTCCTTTGCTGTGCAAAAGCTTTTTAGCTTGATTTGATCCTATTTCTCCAATTTTGCTTTGCTTGCCTGTGCTTCGGGGGTATTACTCAAAAAACCCTTGCCTGGACGAATGGCCTGAAGCATTTCTCCAAAGTTTTCTTTTAGTGGTTTAATAATTTCAGGTCTCAGATGTAAGTCTTTAATCCATTTTGATTTTATTTTTGTATATGATGAGAGATAAGGGTCTAGTTTCATTCTTCCACATGTGGATATCCAGTTTTCCCAGCACGGTTTATTGAAGAGACTGTCCTTTACCCACTGTATATTCTTGGCACCTTTGTCAAAGATAATTTCACTATAGTTGTGTGGATTTATTTCTGGATTCCCTATCCTGGTCTAACCTATTTCTATCAACAACTTCCTTCTTAGGCCAATGACAGTTCTATGAGTTATGGTTAGGATTGTGACTTTGAGATAATGTTCTTTTAATAATCTATTGCAGTTCCTATTATAGTCATATTGCTGGCTGCCTTGATATTGAGGTAAACAGCATTTTAATAACAACTAAAGATTACCAGAATGGTTTTCCTTACCAAAATTACAGTCTTTGGAATCAGCACAACACATTATAAGCCACTAAATGAAACATTAACATATATCTTAGAGTAGCAAATAAATCATCCTGATCTATTGTCACAAATTTCTAATTTGGAAATACTACTCTAATGTACACTCACAGAGACTGTCTTTGGAAGTCCCTGACATTAATTAAGGAGTATCTGTAATTATGCCTTTAACCTTGTCTTATTATCTATATTTTATTAAAAAGACTATCATTGATTTTAAAAAGTTAGAATTAAAACTGCATTTAGCATGGTCAAATAATACTTAAAAAATAACTGTCATGATTAACACCACATGCCATCTAAAACCATATTAGGAGAAGAATGGGGATAAACCACAGACAATTCCAAGAGTTTCTGGTGAGTGCTTTGTAGACTATTGGTTTTGAGTAGGTCCAGTCTTCTCAGTGAAGGCAGAATCTAGATCATCAGCTGAGATGTAAAGGAAGAGAATGTAGACTAGCAAACTGCAATGAGAGGTAGAAAGTAAATTAACCAGTGCTGAAAGAAAGCTTTCCAAATTTTGGCAAAGGGACTCAGGGATGTACTGTGCTTGGGAAAGTAGCACTGGAGTGAAAGACTATGGAGTTGGATGGAAAGCCAAGCAAAATCATGCCACGGGCTGACGGTTTGATAAAATGTGTGTAAGAGGTTTTGAACTGAGTGATTAGAAAACCCCTGAGTGAGCAGTGGAACATTTCATTAGAAAGGATTTATTCATTCTGGGGAAAAGATTTAGTATGAAATTAAGATACTGCTAGAGATAATCTTTACAAAGTCTCTTCTGCAGAAATAGGTAAGGAAGAATAACCAATACCTAGATATATCATGTCTCTGTCTATTAAATCCAACATGACAATAGCCATAAACTAATAATAATAACTACCCTAAATTAAATATCAGGCTCTACACAGGTCTTCTGTGCAAGAGTGTATATACTCTGGGCCGGGCGCGGTGGCTCACGCCTATAATCCTAGCACTTTGGGAGGCCGAGGCGGGCGGATTGAGCTCAGGAGTTTGAGGTTGCTGTGAGCTAGGCTGACGCCACGGCACTCTAGCCTGGGCAAAAGAGTGAGACTCTGTCTCAAAGAAAAAAAAAGAGTGTATATACTCTGCAATGTGGACATAGTTATATGCATATTCAAGATGAAAACGCTGAGACATAGAGAGTTGAGTAATTTACCCAGGCTCACTTCAGCTAATGTTTGCCAGGGTGAGTTTTTCTCCAAAGATCTCCTCTTTATAAAACCTGAGTTTTTCATTATATTAACCTCTTTTTCATTTCCTGAAACTAATAATTCAACCTCTATACCATTGTACATGTGAGATTTGCTCTATTATATAATAATTTTGTATTATTGCATTTTATTCTTGTTGCATGTGTATATTTTGTTTTTCCATGAATTTGAAAGTAGCTTAAGAGTTAGGACCCACAGTGTTTCTTTTTATGAAGGGCCCATTGCTACTAGTGCTATGATAGGCCCTCATTCTTTTTTTTTTTTAATTTGTTTTTATTTCATCATATTACGAGTGTACAAACGTTTAGGTTATATATATTGCCTTTGCCCCACCTGAGTCAGAGCTTCAAGCGTGTCCATCCCCCAGATGGTGTGCACCACACGCGTTAGGTGTGTACATACCCATCCCCTCCTCCCTGCTCCCAGCTGCCCAACACCTGATGAATGTTATTATTATATATGCACTTATGTGTTGATCGGTTAATACCAATTTGGTGGTGAGTACATGTGGTGCTTGTTTTTCCATTCTTGTGATACTTCACTTAGTAGAAAGGGCTCCAGCTCTATCCAGGATAATACAAGAGGTGCTAGATCACCATTGCTTTGTGGCTGAGTAGAACTCCATGGTATACATATACCTCATTTTATTAATCCACTCATGTATTGATGGGCACTTGGGTTGTTTCCACATCTTTGAAATTGTGAATTGTTAGGCCCTGATTCTGAACAAATGTTTGCTGATGGTATTGTTGACAACCATATGGTTTCCCTTTCATCAAAGAGCAGAATACTTATATACAAACTTCACATATAATTCCTGACATAATTTTGTATGTAAATTTATATACCTATGATTTATTGAATATTTGCATAAAGGGCCAAGTTAAAAATCATTTAAATAGTATTTTGTTATTCATCTAAATGGGATTTCCTTTCCTTTAACAATTTAATGGATCATTTTCCAACATGTATTTGATGGAACACTGGTTTGGAGGTAAATGTTCCATCTACAAAGGGTTTTGTAACCAAATACATTGTGCCAGTATGTCAATTTATGATAAGGACTGTTGCTGAGCAGGGTCTCAAAGAGAGTTTAGGTTTGCATGCCACATGGGCCCACTCCTTTCTTGAATAATTAGAGGATTGTTGATAATCAGGGGAAAATGAATGGTTTTGAGCTATCTTTTACAACAGTTTACAACTTTGGTGTTAAGAATGTAAGCCTTGGCCAAATGTTAATACATTCTCATTCTCTTTTTTCCTTCTCTCTCTCTCCTCTTCCTTCTTCTCTTCCCTCCTCCTCCACCTCCTCCTCCGCCTCCCCATCCTCCTGCTCTTCCCACCATCCACCTCTTATGCCAAAGTCCTTCTCCTTCCTCTCTCTCCTCCCCAGCCTATGAACATGCTAACATCTTCTTCTTTGGGCTTCCCTGTATTAAACCTAAACAGATCATCACCACCAGTAGCATAGCCTTCTTTAGCTATGTTAATATCATCAATGAGGTTATAATATTCTTTTTCATTCGAGCAAATTCTGGATACTTCTGACCAGAGAAACACTGTGATTTTAAGGCAATATCTAAAGATGGAGTATCTTTTACTGGAGAATTACCTTTCAGAGGGAAACCTCACTTTCACACTCTTAATAGTAGAATTCTATATGTAGGCTACATTTTACACATTCAAAATGCAGCCTAATTATTAAGCCAAAGCCAGTTAGTGCCAGACTGCATCACTGCCACCATCTTCAGGAGGTTTTAACTGAGATCTTTTTTGCATGGGCACAGGGCCATATGAAACATTTTCAATTTCTGTCTGCTTAAGTGTTAACTTTACCCTCAAGGAGGGTTATGCAAATGACAAGCAGAGCAGATGTGTTACATTGTAAAAAGGAAAAGAGGCAACACTATACATGATTGTAGGAAGCTCGGGTAGATGATAAATACTTCAGAGATTCAGAGAAAGAAGAGGTCTTGGTGGGCTGGAGGCTTCATGGAAACTTCATGAAGGAGGTGAAGCCAGGGCCAGGTTGCAAAGAAAGGGTAAGAATTTGGAAGAGTAGTGAAGATGAAGTGGGACATTTTCGCCAAACAATATGCTGAGGGCAGAGGTTCAGGAGAAAAACATATGACTTGTTCAGGAGGAAATAAATGGCTCTTTTGCACAGAAACATTTGCAAGAACAAGTACAGAAAGAGATGTTTCAGAAAGTAACTGGGAACAAGATTGTCGAAGGCCTTTAAATTTCAGGGTAAGGATGCTGAATCTAAATTCTGAATCTATTCAATGGAAAGTCACTGAAATGTTTGGTTATGAGGAAAAAAGTGTAGAACAATGCATTTAAGGGAACGTAAACCAGGTAAATACAGCTTTTTAAAGCTTATTCATTTTAATCATTTATTCTACAAATAAATATATCATAAGGAAAAAGAATTGTGCAAAATATGACAGATTTGAGATGAGAATCTGAATGGAGGCGGGGAAACCAGTAAGGAATGAAGAACCATCCAGCCAGGAAGTTCTAAGAGCCAAACTTGGGAGAGCCACAGCAAGAGCTGGGTGAGAAGCTGTGGGTTTCAAGATTGCATCTGTTTATTAGTAAGGAATATATGTAGATGACATGAACCATGGAGTTCTTCTGGGGAAAAAAAAAAAAAACCTTAGGCATATAATTCATTTCAGTTTGCTTGACTTTCCTAGGTGAGCCAAAGACAAGAACTCTTAGCAATTATACCACAGACAACATAGCAACTCATGAACAGTGACTATATTGCAAATGTTACTGTGGGATCATGTCTTCAGACAGCCTTAATAACAGAACCGAAGAAGCCCTCAAACAAGCCCCTCCTTGCTGCTATTACTGCTGCAGCTCTGACACCAACAATTGAAGAGTTCACGTGGGGCTAAATTATCCAATACTAGTAGCATTTATATACTGCATTATTTACTTGCAACTGAAAATGTCCTGAGTTTCATTGTTGATATTTATAATGATGTCTCATAAATACCTCAAAATTCACTTGAACAAAAGTGAAATATTTAACCTCACAAACTTGCACTATCATTATTTAAATTCCCTGCACCTGGCAATCTTCTCTATCACTCCTGCCATATCTCACCATCACTACGTCTTTTCTATTTTTAAAGTACTTTTTCAATCCATTTGCTTCTCTCCAGCTCCAATGGCACACTTGTAATTTGGGCCCAATACTTTCTCTCCTAGATTGCTATAGTAGACTCTTTCTTTTTAAAAATGTTTTCCTGCAGTAGTCTTTTTTTTCAAGCAATCCTCCCACCTCAGCCTCCTGAGTAGCTGGGATTACAGGCATGTGTTACCGTGCCCAGCTTTCTGCAGTGGTCTTTTAGTAAATCTCCCTGACTTCAGTTTTGTTTTCCACCCATTCAAAACCTACATCAAAAGCAATTCTCGATGTCATCCCCAACCCCTTAGGGATAAAGCACGATGTCTTAATGTATCCTGGAAGTTCACAATCAAACTTCTTTTTCTCTCTGAGATTCACCCCTCCTGTGCACGCACTTTCCCGTTTGCCTCATTGCTGTTCCACGGTGTTTGTCCTCCCCTGCTGTGTTTATCTGGCTCATATTTGCCCTTTTTGGCCCCTGAACATACTTGTACATCCGTTTTTCTCTCTAGAATGTGAGTCCTCTGAGGTGGGGACCAGTTCTTATTCATCTTTGTGTTTGCAGAACATTTGTATTAATATTTCACAGAGCTGGCATGTATACATGAACATATGCCTTTTCTTCTCAATTGTATCAAGAATAAGTCACGTAATTCTTTGTCAATTTTGATGACTGGTAATCAAACCCTACTCCTATCTTTGCCTTTATTTAACTGAAATGCCAATATGGGATAGGAGAAAAGAACAACAAGTTCTAGAAAATCTAGCAAAAATGTTGTGGGCTGGCAAATATGATGAAAATTATCAGGATTGAAAACAAAAATTCTGTCTCCCGTACTAGAAATATTACAGATGGTATTCAAATGTGACTCAAAAATGTGATTTCATAAAATAACAGTGTTTATATGAGCAATTCTAAGTAGATGGAAAACTAATTCTGATAGAAAATTTTTAAGAGTTTAAATGCCTTTTCATGATTTTGTGTTTGGGAATTTAACTAGACTTGTAAAAATCAGTAAATTTCTTCTACTATATCCTACTTGTGTTGAATATAATCAATCAATATCACATATATACCCTCTCTGTCTAGACCTCTAATCTAAAAAATTCCTGAAGGAAATTTAAAACTAACCCCTCACAATATAAAATACACCTGTGAAAGAGGTTATTCCCATTATTTTATGACTTAAGTAAAGTGTACCTCAGGTCTTGCAGTTCAACATTCTTCTTCCCTGCCACATATTTTTCCTACTTCTGAGACTCACATAAGAAAGTATAGTAAATGGGATTACAACTGTTACAAAAAACCATCCACGTGTAATAACCAAGGTGCAAGTGAGTACATTTTGTCAGTTCTTGGGAGTTAGATTGTAAATATTGAAAATGATGTACATTGTTATGGGTATGTAAGAACTAAAAGTAAAATCATTGCATATAGCTTTTTAGAGCTGGTTACTAGCAAATACGAAGCACAGAAAGAGGCATCAAAGAACTTCCTAGTCAGGGATCCAAACTTCTCCTATTTCTCAAACCCATACCTAACAGAAAGTCTCCTATTCTGTTCTTGAACATCTCTAGGACATAGCTGATGCAAATTCGATTATCAAAACTGATCTTATATAAGCCAAAAGAGCATAGTTATTATAGTATAGTACAGAGTCTAAGCTAACTTATAATGCTTTTTATTTGAAAAATAATGTTTTTTTCATGTATAAACTTGCAGCAGAATGAAAACATGCTTCACTAGTAGAAAGAGTAGTGTTTTCACCATCTGATCTTTCATCAAATAGAATTCTTAATCAAGCCAGAACTTTCTGAAATACCTGATTTGAAGACCTTCCAAAAAAACTGCCCTGAAAGAGATGGTAAACTGCAGTTTGATCTCATTTGTCCTAAATTCTGCACACAGTGTTCTGAGACACTGTGATTTACAGTTGTCTCACCCCTGTGAGACATGTCCCATAACTCATTCTAGTCAAGATGATGCATTTAATACTGAAAGATTTATATCTAGAAAATAACTTGACCGTTTCAAACTGTGGCCTCTAATTAATCAGAAGGTAATTGTGTTAAGTATCTTTCTACTTGCCAAGTCTAATCAAATTTCACCCAGGTAAGTTTGCATCTGGCCTCTGCGTCTGGCATGCTTCGAGAGATTTAATCAGGAGCATGAGTTAAATGGAACTCCATGACTGGACATTGAAGTTCCCCTAAATGATTGTGTTATGAAGATCACCAGCAAATTCAGCTTGCCTTTACCATATGGAATCTTATTCTGTGTTTGGAAACAGTTACAGGTTCAATTTCTACCTGCAGAAATCTGATAACTAGAGTTTGAATATATCAAGAAGTCATGTACAATTTTAGTCTGTAAACAAGTCTGTCGTAACTCAGAATCACATAATACCAGATTCTACAGAAGTGTATGTAAATATCTGTCATATTAGCCGTAGAACAGTGTGATTTAGTGTGAGTCAATCGGTAACAGGGTGTATTTGTGATGTCACTGCCCCCTGTATTAATTGCTGTCCATGTCTCTATTTCCTTTCCCCACCAGACTATAAACATTTAAAGGTCAGGCACCATTTTGTTTGTTTACTTGTTTGTTTTTTCCTGTTGGAGTAGTCTTCATTACTGAAATAGTGATTGGCAAATGGTAGATGTTGACAATTGAATGAATAAAAAAATGCCTGGTACCTAATAGTCCCTTCATATGTATTTATTAATAAGTAAATTAATAAAATAATGAATATGCACATGAATTTGTTACAGTGGAAATGTTTTAATAATAAATTGAGACATTTAATAGTTAAGAAAAGGATATGCATCCGCATTACTACTTTAGAAACCAATCGCACTGAAAATTCAAATTTGAATATTACATTAAGACATTGGAAATAGCTTCCTTGCCAGTATTCCCAAATTACACATTTTATTAAGTTTTTAAAATAAAGCTATCTTCCTGCTAGTAGAGAATGACATTTACAGTGTGTATTAGATGTCTGCAAATTTCACCCTGTCTGCACATAGAATACATCCTCATTCACCTTACCTTCTTTTTCAGTAACTCGCCTGATATTTAAAAAGGAATTAAAGCAGCTACTTTTCAGAGTTTACAGCTCAGATAAAATGTTGTTATATTTGAATGAAATTCTTCAAAAGGAGTGTTACAAGTAATTATAATAAATATACTGTTTCTGTTACTGTTCATAATGAGAAAAAAGAAACAATTAGGGTTGTTGTTACATAAGAAAATAATCACTGAGTTTTAATATTCTAATCTGAGTCAATTCAAGGTCTAACTATCCCAGAGAAGAATCAAGCACTGGCCAAATGGCTTTTAGGAGAATTTACATATTTTGCAGTTGTCTGACAGAAAGGGCACTAAAGAAAATGAGGCACTGGCCTGGCACATTGCATTTTTCCAGCTCGCCTCATTGCAGGAAGAACAACTCAGATCTTTCATTATTTAGTCAACAGCACATCACTGAAACAGGTGAGAGCATCATATGTATTTACTACTCAATACCTAGGACCTGTCCCACATGCATTACCAACCATTCAGATCATACTGGTATCTAAAGAACTTCCAGATGTTTTACCTCCACCCCAAGCCCTATATACTGAAAAAGAGTAAAGAGACATTGTCTTAATTAGAACAAACTTGAAAGTAGCTATATATAAAGGGAAATCACATGAAGAAGACCTTTGGGTAATCAAGTAACTTCATTAGTAGTTCCCAGTGTTTATTTGTAAGAACTGATATTTCAACCTTCTAAAATTCTTGGGTTTCTTTTCATGTTTGAGTTCCCGTATTGCCCTAAGTTTATATTTGTTATAGCACTTAAGACAATAAATTGTACTTTTGAACATATTTAACTCTTGTTACTCCAAAAGCTCCTTTGTGGGCACTGGTGTGTATCTTATTTACAGTGTGGTCCAGGGCCTAATGAAGTGTTGAACATTTAGTAGCTCCCCAAAAATAAAAGTTTTCTGAATTCTACTTTTACATCATCTTCAAATGTCCATGTTTTGCCTTTCATCTGCATCTTTAAATAACTGTGAAATTCTGGTTATTACTCCATTTAACAGTCTCTCAAAAAGTCAGTCAGAAAATATTTATAAATATCTACCATGCATACCATTGTGTTTTGCTTCTCAGCACTTGTTATACTCCCTTGATTGTCCTGAAATAACTCTCTACCTAGATGCAGAAATAATAAAAAAAATACATAAAAGACTAAATTATAAAAATGAGGAAATAAATAATTAAAAGGAACACCATAAATGATATGAATATAGCATCTTCTAAGATCTATGGAAAGTAATATGGCGATATCTCAAAGAGCTACAAGTAGAACTACCGTTTGATCCAGCAATCCCATTACTGGACATCTACCCAACGGAAAAAAAGACATTCTATAAAAAAGACATCTGCACTTGAATGTTTATAGCAGCACAATTCACAATTGCAAAGATGTGGAAACAACCCAAGTGCCCATCAATACGTGAGTGGATTAATAAAATGTGGTATATGTATACCATGGAGTTCTACTCAGCCACAAAAAACAATGGTGATCTAGCACCTCTTGTATTATCCTGGATAGAGCTGGATGGAGCTACTAAGTGAAATATAACAAGAATGGAAAAACAAGCACCACATGTACTCACCATCAAATTGGTATTAATTGATCAACACTTATGTGCACATATGGTAGTAACATTCATTGGGTGTCAGGCAGGTGGGGCGGGGGGGATGGGTATATTCACACCTAATGGGTATGGTGCGCACTGTCTGGGCAATGGATATGCTTGTAGCTCAGACTCAGGTGGGCCAAAGACAATATATGTAACTTAAACATTTGTACCCCCATAATATTATGAAATTAAAAAAAAAGATGTGTGAAGGTTGTACTGAAAGATAAAGATGCGTGAAGACAAAGAAGAAATACTTGTTGTCCGTATGGGACACCATGAGCATAGCACTGGGACTGACTGTTGCTTGGTGTACACGAAGATAGAATGGTGAACAACTGGGTGAGAAATAGAAATCAGGGCCAAAATTAAAGAAGCCAATAGTTTCATCACCTCAAAAATCCATGAATACAAGTCTCCTGCTATGAATATTTCAGAATTTCTCAGATAGTAAAATCCCCTTGTCTCGGTTAGCTACTTTGCACATTTTATCTTTAATTTTCAAAAGCTTTATGTTAATTTTGTATAAATCAAAATTGAGGGTCAGAGATTTTAAGTAACTTACCCAGAGTGACCCTTTGAGGGTTGAGCCAGGATTCCAGACCAAATGTGTGTGGTTTCACAGACACTACAACATTCTTCCACCCTTTTCTCATTTTTGCTCTACTCAAATCTCTGATCACAGTAGGATCAGGTGGCAGGCTTGAATTTTCCCTATCTTGTTTTATTTGCTTGGGTAAAATAATGGCAATTCTGTATTACATGATGATAGAAAAAATATCCCAAAATATCTCTCACTTCTTGAAATTAGATCCTTAAATAATATTTACCTTAACTCATATTTTTTGAAGGTATTGGCCTTGAATTTTCAACTTTTTTGTTAGGTAACTTATGATAAATATTTTAACATTGCATGTACTTGGGTAGTTTACCTCGGTATGTTATTGTTATAAGAGATAATTTTCCTGGTACTTCAACAGAAGACATTTTCTCATGCCTTTGGTGACCTGGGCCGGGGGTGGGGATGGAATTTAAGAGTTAAAGGAGATAAGAAGGGAGAAAGGAAACAGGTTTTATAAAGGAGGATGAGGCCAGCAAAAGACGTGTTTGAGTTGAAGATACATGAGACTGGGATTAAAGGCTACCATGAAGGTGGAGTGATTAAGTTTGACTTGGTATACTTAGAAAATGACTTCACAGTGGACAAGACCAGCATTCTAGACTGGAAATAGACATGACTTAGGTACTGGAGATGAAGATACACTGACAGGAAATCAATAAAGGCTTACTCTACTGCTGAATGAGAAAGAACCTTCCATCTACTTTAAATATCTGTAAGCACCTAACTTAATTAGTCCCAGAGACTATGTTAAATCTGCTTTGAATATACTTGAGTATATCCAAGGACATGAGTTACTTTTGTGATGACCCACCCAGAGGAAATGTACTGGTAGTAACTGAGCTATCTTGTTCCTGAAGTTGGTTGGAAGAAAGAAGCACACTACCAAGTTGGGTGTTGGTAAAGGCAGTCACCTAGGAGGCAGAAGGCTATTCTGTTGCCACTTCTTATTGCTTTATGTAGAACTTATCTAACCATACTTCATTTCATGAGTCAGTTTGACTTAGCAAAAATAGTCTACAATGAAATCACATTCTGCTAAAAATGTGTGTGAATTTGTCTTGGAGGGTTGAAATAACTGGTAGATAATCCAATTTTAAAAGGTAAATGAAAGAAAATCTTCACTTTGCACAGTTCATATATATGATGATGCATTATATATGATGTGATTTTCTCCTGATTTAAAATGGGGGGAAATTGCCAAGTTATTTATGAATGCAATGAAAAACAATTAGAATGTGCTCTCAAATATATCTTAGTGTCAGTTTAACCCAAACATTAGTCATGCATTTTAAATTTCTAGAAGAAAAAAAAAATGTATACTAATAAGTAGACCTTGGCTACTTTTTAAAATTTACTCTTAGAAATGGGGCTTGGAATCATACAATTGAGGTTTGTATAAGGTACAGTGATAGAACAGAGGAGGGAATGGTTAAAGATAATTTTGTCACCAGGAAACATTATTTTGATACCTATGGTTGGAACTAATTTTGCATGCTTAGTTTATTGAGGCATTAAAATAATAGGTATTCAAAAAATATGTTCATATATGTCATCGTCTGCAGTAAATATTAATTGTAACTCCATTTCAGCTCTCAAATATATCCAATTCTCCCATCCTCTCTGCTCTTGGATTGATATAATGGCCCTTTAACTATTCCCCCTGGCTCTAGTCTGGCCCCACTCAGTCTCTTTGCCATTAGATGAGGCTTTGTACCTGGAGGAAAGTGGAGCACCTCTTTTGTCCTTTGCTCTCTAGGTAGTGGGTAATAGCTGTGCCTGGCACATTTGCTTCAGAAATTAGTTCTAGCCCTGGTATCTGGCTTTTGATAGACTGATGTTGCCCAAAGTCATAACAGTACTATCTTCTCTGAGAGAAGGAGATAATTAGATGAAATAGTAAGCCACAAAGCAATATGGGTACAATACACATGGCAGAACTCAGGCTAGGGTCCTCCTTCCTCTGACTGGTAGCTTGGAATTTTCTTGTGCAGTTCTTCAGTGACCTGCCACATAGCTGCCCCGAGCCCTGGAGTATTTGAGGGATTTTAGACTAGTGCTCACTACCAGGGGTGGGGCTATCAAAATACTAAGGGACCGTTTGTCCTGAGTGAAAGCTTCCAGAGAGTTTTTGTGTCTTTCTTTTTGAAGTGTCAGTAAATTTTAGCCCTGTTTCATTTGTCTGTACATAAAGGCTACTGTGCTTTTGCCATTGGCAGGATTAGGTGGTTATTAAGGCCATAAACCAATGCAAATAGGACAATAAAGGACTTCATTGACTGGGGCTGCATTTGAGAACAAGATAACTCATGAGTATGAAATAAACAGTCTCTTCCAAGGAGCAAAGTCAGGGAACAGAAGGACATGTGGTCAGTCCACATGGTAGGTACAAACCAATCATGCTGGATATTAGGAATGACCTGGTAACCCTTTAAAAAAGAAATCAGCCCACGAATATTTATTAAGCAGCTACCATGGGAGAGGCATTATTCAAAGTTCTTGTGATGGTGGTCAACCAGAAGGATTGATTTTAACAATAAGGACTATAAAAAACATACGTTCTAATGGAGAGAGGCAGATAATAAATGGTGTCAAAAAGTATTATAATAATGTAGGTGATTCCAAAAGCAGTTAAGCTTTATTTTGCTGATGTGCATTTGGGAGAACCTGAAGACTGGCTAATTCTCCAAGTTGAGATAGAGGTAAAATTTTATAGGGTGAGGAGATAAGAGGTGTACCTGTCCTTGTGGAATGGCTCACAATTAGTAATTTTCATCCTTAGCTTCCATAATACTTGCTATTGGAATAGTTGAAAATCATTTTTCTTGCTAAGGATCATTGGTACAATACCATTCCGATAACTGTGAGAATAGTTCTTTCAAAAGTTGTTTTTATAAGCTTTGTAGTTTGTTGGTTAGTCAAGGTTCAGTGGCAGAAGAAGTAGGGGAAAAAAAAGCAAGAAAGAGAATAAAAAAGGAAAGGAGGCAATTTTCAAAGGCAATTTTAGTTTTTTTACAGAAAGTATATAAATAAATAAAATATATTTGGGTAATTTGTAAATCAAATAATAAAAGTAAATTCAGGGAAATGTGGAAGAGAGTAATTAGGAAGGCTCTCTAAGGAGGTGACATTCAAGTTAAAACCTGACTGTTGAAGAAAGAGAAAGCCATGAGATGATATGGAAGATTAAGCAACTGCAAATGCTCTGAAGAAAGAAAAAGTCAGCGTGTTCCAGGACAAGAAAGAAGACAAAGGGATACATGAGACAAAGGTACAGCTAGAGTGTCCATAAGTCATGCTTTGATATTTGATTTTATGCTAAGTGCAAAGAGAGGCCCCTGAAGTATTTTTAGCATGGGAGGGACATAGTCTGTTCTCCCCACAGGCAAGATTCCTCTGGCTGCTATGTGGACTATGGACAGCTTGGGGTCAATAGGGGAGGGGAGGAGAACAATTAGAAGGTTGCTAAAATAGCCCATACAAAAGATGAGGGCAGCTTGTACTAAGTAAGGCTGCAGCAGTGAAAATGGTGAGCAGATGAAGGCATGGGGAGAGAAGGCCAAGTAAGGATGCAGGAAAGGTCATTCTTGACTGCAGTTGTTTTGAGCGAGCATCAGCCCTTGCTGAGCTTGGCAAGTGTTCATACCAGACTCTGACAGGGTGTTTTGGAGTTGTGGTTCTCAGACCTCAATGTATTAATCCTTAGAAATCATTTGGGCATTGTGTTACAATGTAGATTCTAATTCAGAAGAGCTAAGATAGGGCCTGTTATTCTACCTTCTAAGAAATTTACAGTCACACTGGATGATGCTAACCAAAGAGCCCACTCTGAGTAAGGAGGCTTCGGGGGCTTTTTTAGAGACTTCTCCATCCTCTACAACTCCCTCAAATATCTAAGGCATCAAAATTGGTACAGCCATGTTTCATTTTCTTCTTCCCCATTCAAAATACCACATGAATGCTTTTCCTTGGTCTGTTTATTAGCCTACCAGAAACCACTGTGGTCTCCTTAGAAGGCTGGTTCGTGGTAGATTTCCAATTCAAATTTAAAAAAAATGGTGGAAGCTACTAACATCACCTGCTGTCCAGGTGTCTTTAGTCTAACATTTTGAGGTTATTCTATCACGTACTATTTACAAATTCTATGTTGTTTCTGAGAAAGAATAATAATTGTTAAATGAAAAATGCCTAATTTCTCATATCTTATTTATTTACAGAGCTGTTTTCCTTTATTAGACATCCTTTAGACTAGATATTACAGATACTGAAAGTATTTGTCACTCTATAAATATGGGAAAGTCTTTCTAAACTGTGTTAAATGATTTAAAACTAATGCTTTAGTGGGAAGAAATGCATTCATAAATGCATGTATATAAAGATAATAATTTGACTAAAACATTGCCTAAACAAACTAGGAACAACAGGAAAAATTATTTTCCTCTGTGATTAACTAATGTAGAAGTCCTAAATATATTTTACTCTTTCCTACAAATATAGAGCAAGGGAGAAATGATTCTGGATCAAAAGGACTATGTTCTTGTATTACAAGAACAGCATCATAGGAATTTATGGGCTGCTTAATAACTGATAAGAGGAAAGAATGCTCATGCTTCTGATCATCTTACATTAATATTTTCTTTTACTTTTAGGAAAGTATTTTGTTTAATAACAACAGGCTTAAGATGCTAATAGAAATAGGTTCTGCTCAGGTACATACTACAATTGTGAACTTTGGCAAATTATTTAGCCTTTCTAAGTCTCAAAGTCCTCATCTGTAGAGTCTAGATTATAGAAGCAATTCCTGAGGTTTGTAACAATTAAACAAGATATGCTATATATTGTAAGCATGGTGTTTGGTACACGGTAATCTTTCAACAGATATTAGACATTAATATTAGTAGTATGATTACTATGATTATTTTTCCAACAAGAGCAAATCGGATTCGGGAAGAACTGGTTGGCAGAGCCTTCAAAACATATTCGTTCGTGATCTGAAGCTCATATACCAGCCGCTAATTTGCTTGTTTATTTCATTCGATTTTCTTTAGTTGCACATAAGGCAGGTGGGTGGCAGGAGCTTAATTTATTTGTCCCTTTTTTTGAAAATGTGGGTTTTGGCTCTCACACTATTTTGAGGCATGGCCTGGTGGTGGCTTTGGGGATATGCAAACTTTAGGGAGGTAGGAGGATTGTGTAGCTCTCCTGGTGGCTTTAGTGTCTTTCTTTCCCCAAGTGATCATCATAGGTGCTAGATTGTTAGTGCTGCCAGCCAAAGGCCTCTCCTCCCACAGATCTGGAAACATATGAAAAGAGCCATGACTCATGGGCTACAACTTTTTCAGCTGCTTGATACAAGCACTGATAGGTTCAGCTCCCATGTTTTCATCACCCCACAGGCTGGCTGAAGGGGAAAGGGCTCTGTGATTTTCAAATAAAGTGCTTCCCGACTATAATTGAGAACGACTGAGAGACACCGTGGAGAGGGTAGGACATCGTTCCTGTCCTCTTGCTGAAGTCAGTGAAAAGGATGATCTGGGGTAATACCAGGGTATCTTCAGATCCTTAGAGGTATGGCATTTGAAGTATTTTAAAATCTTTCTGTACAAACTATCAGAGAATCCCTGCTTTCATGCCTTGATTTCATCCATTGCACTTTGCACATTTCTCTAGTAGCACTTAACTCATTGTGTGATCTTTTGTCGTGGTTGCTGTTATTGGCCTGCCTGTCCTCTGTGGACCATGTGCTCAGTGAGGGCAAGTCCTCTGACTTTTTCATTTTTGGATCTCCAATACTGACCTCAGTGCCTGGTAAACAATAAGTTCTTAAAATAAAATTGTTGGTTACATGAATGCATGGATTGGTGAATGATTGGATGAATGAATGAATGAATGAATGGCTATGCTGATGAAACTGTGGAAAAGGAAATAATCCAGCATGGTGGATTGTGGTAGGTGTGCAAATACTTTTTGATTAGCAGATAAACATTGAATGGGAAGAATTATAGATTGAAAAATCCAGTTCTGAAGTTTAGAAGATTTACCTTGGTGTACAACTTAAGGTCATTATATCAAGCTTGAGAGATGCTACTTTGTCCATAAAACCCCCAAATAATTTTGGGGAGAATTTAGAATGAAAGAAGAAAGTGTCCTAAAAAGTAGAAATGGATGTCTGTAACAGACATGACATTTAAATAAAAATTGAAACAGATTTAATTTATATAAAAGTAAGATATATTGAATCTGTAGGAGATCTATGTGGACAGAAAGCTTAATGTTCCACTGAGGAAAAAAATGATAGCAGTTCACCTAGGCACTCACTGACTTAGTAGTTATTGAAGACCTACTTTTTACTGAATACAATGGACTGAGAGATAAATCAGTCCACATCTCAGTCCTCTGGGCCTCACTGTTAAATCAAGAAACAGATGTGTAAATAGGTAATTGTAGTAGTAGGAAAATAGAGGTATAATCATGGCACTATGGAGAGAAAAAATGGACCTGTTTAACCCCTCTCAGAAAAAATCTAGAAAAAGGGAAATGGTGACCTTAGACCGGGAACTTGAAGGATGTGTAAGAGTTTACCATGACAGGAGAGAAAAAAAGGTTGTACAAGTGCAAAGAGGGAAGCCAGGAAGAACAGGGTGCATTCTGGGTAGTATGACCACTGCTGAAGTAAGTAGATGTGATTAGCAAAGCAAGCAGAGAAATATCACTCAGGACTTATATACCAAACTATGGCTCCAGGTAGATGATGCATAATTGAAGAATGAAGTAATCTACTAATTGCTTTTCTAAATATTGCAGTATAATGCCTAATAAAGATATTGTATGGTCTACAGTGTATTGTAGTTCCACTTTAACAGGTGGAAAAATGCATGTTTTGTGGTAATATAGCACTGACCTCATGTACTTTTAATTCTTTTGGTAAAGGCAATTGATTAAAAACATAATAATGTGATTTAATTTTATACCCTTGTGTCAATTTGATATACATAACTTTAAAAATAAGAGAAACATCCTGGAAAAATAGCACCGCAGTTTTAGGAAATTTGGAGAATCATCTTATACTCAAATAGACTCATTGACAAGTCCAGGAATAAAATGCAGGACCCCTGGTTTCCTACACATTGACTTTCTTATGAGAACACCCAGATCAATAAATGCAATTACTGCACACCTGGAAGATGATGTTTTATTTTCCTTGCTATGTTATGCAAACTCTGTTCTAGGGTTATATGTCACCAGGTTCTCCTGCACGATCTTCAGTACCTGCCTTGTGAGAGTTTCTATTCCTTACCTCAGATAACATCACAGATTGTGGTCTTTTTATAGTCTAGTTCAAAATTTTACGTATCTTTAGGCGAAAAAAAAGGATTAACCAGATATCATCCTCTCAAAGATCAATTTACCCAAATTTATCAGTGTATTAGAGGAATTGCTGTGGAAAATCAAGAGCACATTTTCAAAGCTACCTGGATTTATTGGATATTTGTTTCATCTATATTTTTAGAGTGCTTCTATGCAAAGGACTATGTGTGTAGGGGAGTGAGTGTGCATAAATAACACTAATATTGATAAACACATGGTGGATACTGTGCTTAAAGGCATTAGTCTAAGTGGTTTTTTGCAGTATTAACTCATTTAATCCTCATCTATAAGATGGGTACCTTTTAAAATCTCCTTTTCATAGATGAGAAAACTGAGGCTCAGAGAGATTAAGAAGTAGGCTGTTCAGGTCGTTAGCAGGAAATGGAGGAGCCAAGAATTGAACTTGTGTAATTTGGCCCTAAAACTCACATTTTTAAACACTTTGCTAGCCTCTGTGCCATGAAAGGAAACTGGGATCTCCAGGAACCCACAGTGGGAGGACAAGTGATGTAGCTATGTGGGAACTACACTAGGAATGCAGAGTAGGAACAGTGTCCCTGCTTGAGGTGATCACGAAGGTTTCATAAAAGGGGAAACATTGAATTGAAGCTGGGCCTGAAGGATTGGTGGGATTTTGTCAGATGGAGATCAAGGTGACATTGCAGGCTAGGCATTGACATCAGCAAAGGCACCACGGTAGAAGACCACAAGGTGTTACTTGGAGGACAACACGTGTCAGGAATGAAGTCCATATAAAAGTACAGGAGGAAAGTTATTAGAAGAGTAGTTGTAGCAAATTCTAGAGAACCTTACAGCCCAGATAAAAGAATCTGAAATTCATTCTGGATGTGAAGGTTTGTGAATAGAAGTTTTATTTGTTTTGCTTGGTTTTGTTCTAAGCATAGGAGTAAGATGAGGAAAGATGAATTTGGCAGCTATGTGTAAGACTGATTAAATGGGGAATTTGGAGAAATTTGAAAGGTGAATGACAGAAAAATGTTGGTATTCTAACAAAACTACACCCTTCAACAAGAACAACAAAAACAATATTAAAAAGAACAGAAACTCTTGAAAGTATTTTAACTTGGGGGATGGACACACTTGAAGCTCTGACTCAAGTGGGGCAAATAAAATATATGTAACCTAAACATTTATACCTCTGTAATATGCTGAAATAAAAAAATATAATAAAATAAAATAAAATAAAATTGGCTTTTCCCCAGTTGACAATGACCTAATTAAAAAAAAAAGAAACTGAGGCACTCTTGGAACTGCATTGCCATAGCCGAAAAGGTACAATTACTAAGGTAGTCTTGTCTTGCTCACCCTACACAAACAGGACTTTTTACACCATCTGGAAATCTGGAAGAAGAATCCATTCTTTCACTTCTCTCTGCACTCTGGAGCTATGAATAACAAAATTCTTTAACTTTTCCTCTGTATTTTGGTGACAGGTTTGCCCAAGACATATGTGCAGAGGGGCACAGTTAGTACATTATTTTCAGATGTCCATGGCTATCCTGTGGTGTGGAATGATGATATACGTGCTACCTTGAGATGAGCATTAATAATGGTCACAGCTTACTCAGGGAACAAGGGGCCAGGAATGCCTGAGCAGGGAGAAGATTTGCCAGCAGGAGCAGACATTCTTACCTAAATCCCTGTAGTTTATGAAGAGGCACAAAGCAAAAATATGAATCTAATTTGGGTTTTGATTTTCTGGTTGAACTGCCTTTGCATCATGATGTCCAAATATCAAGGAGGATATCCAGATATTAAGAAAAGCTGAGAGAGAATCCATGAGAACCCAAAGAAAAGAACTCTGAGTTAGAAAAGGGAAAAGGCAAATCCCTGTCAATTTCATGTCAATTGGACTTTAAATTGTAATGTGTCTAATTGAATTTATGTTTTCTAGGGAGTTGAATTTAGAGGGAGATCTGGAAGATTCCAGGTCAGCCCTGGAAACAGAAAGCCAGATCTGAGTGACCTTTTTTCACAATTAGCTGCATCAGAAAAAATGATAGGAAGGCTTATTTGGAAATTGTACCCTTTTTGTAGTAATACTCTGAATGAATTTCATTCTTTGTGAAACATTTCATTGTTCAAGCAACGTGCTGCATTTAGAGGACAACCTCCATACAATGTTGCAAAGGAAATGGCCCATTGGAGGGGTTTCATCAAACGGGGCTTTTTGGGTTATCTTGGTGTCTCATTTCACTTAAGAGGAGGCTTTGACAAGCTAAAACTTAGAAAACATCTTGAAATGATATGTAGATGTTGAGTATATTAAAGAAAAAGCAGACTTAGTTCAAGTGGCTTTAAACGGCATCCATTTTAAAAACTAATATTAAATCATTCAAATGTGAGGATAAGCCTTCCATCACATAGAGATACAGAAAAACCCATTAGCCAGTGATGGAAGAATTATTGGGTTCTTCTGTATCTTCAAACTCCATTCTGATATCTCAGTTTCTGGCCCCCACTTTGAATGTGACTATTGTTTCAGTGTGTAAGGAACAGGCATGTCCATGATCCTTAAAACTAACCAAGGTGTAGAGCAAGTTAGTTCAGGTGCTTTGAGAGTAGTGCTATTAAGACCAAGGCTTTGTGTTTAGGCCCATTTATGCCATTTTAGTTTTTCTTTTGCCTTTTTTTTAACTTTGTATTTCGAAATAGTTTTAAACATACATAAAAGTTGCAAGAACAGTGCAAAGAACTCCTGCATCCCATTTACCCAGAATCAACAGTTGTTAATATTTGATCATATTTGCTGTATATTTCCCAATTTATTATACATTTTTTCAGAACCATTTGAGAGTAGGTTGCATATGTCATGTCCTTTTACTCTTTAATACTTTGGTGTTTATTTCCTAAAAGCAAGAATATTCTCCTACATAAATACAGTGCACGTATTAGATTCTATCTAATCTGCTTTTATCCAATCTGCAGTCTGTATAGAATTTTGTCAATTGTCCCGATTATATTAATACTGTTTATAATACAGGTACCAAATCTAGTCTAGGACCATGTATTTCATTTACTATATTAGAACTTTGGCTAACATGAGGGCCTACAGGGAGATAATTTTCAGATAACATTTGGACAGGGGCCATGGAGGGAATCAGATTCATTGAATGTCTTTTTATCCTCAGAAGAGTTATTCTTGTGAGGTAGTGTATCCGTCAGGGTTCTCCAGAGAAATCAAACCAATGAGATACATGTATATATATTTTTATATATATCTCATATATACGTTGTGTGTGTGTATGTGTGTATATATAAAGAGATTTGTTTTAAGGAATTGGCTCTTGCAGTTGTAGAAGCTGGCAATTCAAAGCCTGTAGGGCAGACTGGCAGGCTGGAAACTTTGCCAGGAGTTGATACTGGAGTCTGGAGTCTGAAATCTATAGGACAGGTCATAAGGCTGGAAACTCAGCAGGAGTGGATGCTGCAGTCTTGAGGCAAAATTTCTTTTCCAGGAAACCTGCTTTTGCTCTTAAGTCCTTCCAGCTGATTGGATAAGACCCCCCCACATTATCAAGGGTAATCTTCTTAAAGTCAACTGATTGTAGATGTTAACCACATATATAAAATACCTTTATAGTGACACTTGGACTAGTGTTTAATTAAATAACTCGCCTAGCCAAGTTGACACATGCAACTGTCACAGGTAGAGATCATTGTTCCCATTTTACAGGTGAGGAGTCTAAGAATTAGCACCACTGTTTTTACTGAGGGCATTCACTGTGTGTGGCTGAGATAAAGTACAAATCCAGTGTGTCCCACTCCAAAATCCCATGCGTCTTCCATGCCACCCGCTGTTGCCCAACTTCAGCACAGAAAGATTTGGCAAGTGGTTAGTTTCCAGTCACTGAAGCTATTAATATGTAAACATGGGCTGAAGGACCAGCTAACAAGAATATTTTAGAAATGATTCAAGCCTTGAATAAAAGCTTGTGACAGATGGCTTTTAAAATTCCATTTGCCTTTATGAATTTATATTAAGTTTAAAAATAATGTGTTTTGGAGCCATTGTTTATCTTTTATTAAAAATATAGTATGCAGCCAGGTGCAGTGGTACACACCTATAATCCCAGCACTTTGGGAGGCCAAGGAAGGAAGATTAATGGAGGCCAGGAGTTCAAGACCAGCCTGGGCAATAGTGAGACCTCCATCTCTATAAAAAAAGAAAGAAAGAAAGAAAAGAAAAGAAGGAAAGGAAAGAAGGAAAGGAAAAAGGAAAGGAAAGGGAAGGGAAGGGAAGGGAAGGGAAGGGAAGGGAAGGGAAGGGAAGGCAAGGGAAAAGAAAGAAAGAAGAAAGAAAGAAAGAAAGAAAGAAAGAAAGAAAGAAAGAAAGAAAGAAAGAAAGAAAGAAAGAAAGAAAGAAAGAAAGAAAGAAAGAAAGAGAAAGGAAAAGAAAAGAAAAGAAAAAAAAGAAAAGAAAAGAAGAAAAATTAGCTGGGCATGGTGGCACATGCCTGTAGTCCCAGCTACTCAGAAGGCTGAGGCAGGAGTATCACTTGAGCACAGGAGAGGAGGTTACAGTGAGCTATGATGATGCCACTGCACTCTAGCCTGAGTGACAGAGGAAGACTCTGTCTCAAATATATATATATATATGAAATATGTTTATGCACAGATACATTTGCATTCAATTAGTACCCCAATCAAAAAAATAGATAGGTAAATTGTACCCATTTTTTTATGGAACCTACATAGTTATAGTTTTAAAAATAGCATTTAAACTATGGTCACTATTTGGCAGTTCTGGAATTAAGAGGCCACAGTGAAAAAGACGGGACTTTATAGAAAAGTCATGCTGTTCAAAATCAATAATAAATTATTTTTATGGAAATATAAAGTTCATATATCCAAATGACCCATTTGTATCTTTACATTTTATTTCAAGTATGATTTGATGGCTAAATGGTTTTTTTAATCTTTTCTTTTTTTACTTTACAGAAGAACTGTTAGCTGAGTCCATGGTATATTTTGAGAATTATCCTCAACATTAGAAAAAGGTTTCATTCACTGTAGGTCATTTTAAGTAATAAATAATAATCATAGAAATAATATTCTGTAAGCACTATTAGGTGTCAAATATTAAGTCATTTATAAGCATTACCTTAGTTATTCCTCATAACAACTCAAAGAGGTAAGTACTATTACTGCATCCATTTTAAGAAAAAAAAAAAAAAACAGGCACAGGAAGATTACATTGTGTGGTGGTGAATATTTTGTTTTCTTATTTTTGCTGGGTATCTTAACATAAATGGATTTATTTAATATATAATTCAAATTGTCATTTGAAAATTTGTGTCATATTTCAACAATATGATGGAGGAAAGTAATTAGGTGACTTGTCCTTAGTCACCAGCAAGATAGTTGCCAAATTAGAAAATTAATTTATGACACCTTAACACCAAATCCAAAGTTTTCCCATTAAACTACAACATCTTATAATAAAATCCACTGTTATGACAACTTAACATATGAAATTCTCCCTTGCTTAGCAAATATTAATTTTCCATATTGCAGTCTATAATTACCATCACTGGGCAATTGCATGGTTCTTTGCTTGAATAATATGTTGTGGTCTAATTTTAAGGCTGATTTTTTTTTTCTCACAGAATTGTAGGAATGCACACTTCTGTCTCTGTGGGTGTTTATCACCTAACAAGGAATAAAAGACAACTCTTCAGTTTGGTTTGAAAATTTGAAATCCATAGGTGTCTTGTTAGGAACATGGAGAGGACTATGTGTCAGATTTTTGTTTGTTTCTTTTGTTTTGTTTTGTTTTAAGATTTGACTATAGTGAGATTTTGTGAATGCAAACCTCCTATGTATCAGAGAAGTATTAATACTGTTAGATTCCAATCCAAGGATAGATGGTAACAGCTAAAATACTGCAAATACAATGGAAATGCTGTGAGCTTTCTTAGAAACTTGTGGTGTTAAGATTCCTGGATGGATTTAAGCATGGCTGGGAAAAGAGTAAGATGGAATTTATCTTTGCCTAAAGATTTTAAAATCCCTTCCAATTCAGGTATTTTTTTTTATTCTGTATTTCTGTATTTTTACATAGAATAAAGGACTCTCTTTATGATGCTTGTCATTATGATTAAGTACAATTCCCATTTTAAAATTAATATATTATATGGACATTTAAGGGTATGAAATTGTTATTTTTTACAGAATAACATAATCTCATATGGTTCTAGGACTGTATAGTAATAAAGCATTAAAAATAGTGTCCAATTATAATTAAAGAATAGTCAGTCCTAGGGTATCTAGTTGCATGATTTACATGTATCCTACTATTACTGGTACATTAAATCCTTAAACAGCCAGACCAAGATTTTTGATGGTTACACAGGACTTTTGATGGAGCCACAAGAGGGTTACTAAATTCTGCTCATACAGCATTCAATGTAGAAGTTGTTCTCAAACTGTTGAACATCCATTTGTTTTATAAAACCCCATCCATTGACCGCATTCAGAGAAAGCAGCATGTGAGATTAAAGGAGAAGCTACCATAAGGTAAGCCATTAGTTAATTTCAGAGGATTCATTAGAGGTGAAAAACTCAAGAAGTAAATTCATTTGTTCCAGAGCTTATAGGTATAGAGCTGGCTAGATATGTAGGACTCTCTGGTGCGAATTTGTTTGAATGTGTGTTTTTACCAGTAAGATCTAAACGTTTGAGCGTCTGTCAGGCCCACGCTCTGATATGTGGAAACATAATTACTAATGTCAGCAAAGCATTTCAGCCTTCAAAGAGTCTATCTCACAATACTGAATGTCCATGTTCAACTGTGAGTAAGGCATTGTCCTTAAAGTAGATTTAAGTATCTTAGCAGAGGCTAAGAAATCTCTGAAGTTAGAATTAAAAGTTCTAAGTCACCTCTGACACAGATAGAGATGGGAACAACATGGAACATAATATAAAAAAGCATTAATAGGTGGCACAGAGAAGTTTTCAAGAATGAAACATTAGTTTTCTTGGCAGTGCAGCCTAAAATTCTCCCAGTTGAAAAAAACACATTGAAAGTTACCATTTAATCTACTCTGAGTAGTATGTGTAACCTTTGTATACATGGTTATGCATACATTCACTCTTTAGGACAATTGATGTATTCATTATTTGTTGGGGTTATCACCATACACTCTCTGAGTATACGAAGCCTGAAGTTTTTTCAGGTCAGGTCCACCCCACCTCTAGTACAGATGTGGAAGACCATGGCTCATTCTTGCTATGACAGGTGTCCAGGGTTTCTCAAAAATGGGGTATCTGCAGGGAGCAATATTGCCCACAGCCTGCTAAAATTTGTGGAAAAGATGGTCATCATTTTTGCTGGGTGGTCAATATATGAGATGTTAATTGCTGGTGCAGATGGGAGGCTCAACCTTTCAAGGCATTAGAATTAGGAAAGAAAGGCTCTTGCTTTAATCAGAGCTGGCACTTGGTACATAAAGACTCAGCTACCATTTGGCTTCTGGACCTTCAGATAATCTCTTTTCAGTGTTCCTTTTTGAGTTTCTCCCACTAGTCTTTCCCTTCTTGAATGATTTCCTTAGTACTTTCATGACTTATTTATATCTTCTCCCACCCATGTACCTCTACTGGTCTCCTTTTAATCTGAGGAAAAGCCTTTCTCTGTGTTTCCTTCAGCAAGTCAGCTCTCTCTCTCCCTCCCTCCCTCACTCCCTCCTTCTCTCTTCCTCCATTTCTTTCTCTTCCCTCAAAAATCGTCTTCTGCTTCCTCAGTATGCCTTGTATGGGCACACCAACTCAGACACAAAAGTATTTGCAAGCAAAATCAACATTCCTTCTCTTGTGGGGCTGGGAGCAGTTAATCTCCAAATCTTTCTAAGAGGTAAAAGAAACTATGTCCATGCTCTTCTTCCAGTACCTCACGGAAAAAGAAGAAAAACAAAATAATTACACTTTCAATTAAAACACCCTGGAAATATATAACCTGCCACAAATCATGTATTTCAATTTCAGTAAATCTCAGCTAATGCTTGTTTTATCCTGATGAAGTCCTAAATTTAGGAACCTCTATGGTTCCTAAACCACCAGACAAAAGACAAATTGTGTATATTCTTAATGGGAGACTTGAGTCAGGACTCTAGTGCCAAGACCGGGGAGATCAGGTAAACAGCACTCCTTATGTAATGGTACCTGAACAAAGCCTTTTCTCATCAGGATCTGCTATGCTTTGCACATGCATACAGACTAATTCTGGAGAGGGTAAAATTTTTAAAATAGAGAATAAGAACAAAACTCATACACAACTACTCAAAATACAAATAAAGTTGATATGGGACCAATCCTCATGTGATTTTCTTGCCTTAAAACTTAAGTTTCTTAACTTATGAAATATTCACGACTTTGTTTACGAAGTCAAAATCATGCATGCCTAGGCTTCCAGGCTGCAGAAGAAAAACAATTCCTCTTGGATATGACTTATACACATTGTATAAACTTTGGTATGGTTGGCAAACCAGTGAACATACAGATAAGAAGGGAAAAACTAATACCCCAATGTCTATAAAAGATGTTCCTTGTTGTAGTTCACAGCTTTCATTGAGCTGTGGAATTCAGATTTATTTCTAACCTCTCTGGAAAGGCTCTCTGGTGAAATATCTGTTAATCTGAACAGGCTGGGAAAAAATTCCTAAAAGATATTTTTAATGAAGCATACATAAGAAGCCGAAGTTGAACAGATTATTAAAGGAAGAACAGCATAATTCTAATGATCTTGGGGCATGTGTGTATGTGTGTGTGTGTGTGTGTGTGTGTGTGTGTGCACGCGTGTGTGTGTGTGTGTTCAATAATTTTTAGAACAGTAAGGGTTTCTGCAGTTGTCTTTTAATATCTTTATTTTGACAATTAAGTATATAATTTAATTTTACATGCCTTATATTTATTTTATTTCAGTAGCTCTATATTTGTTCCTCAGTCCTATCCTTGAAAAAAAATAAGGGAAGGGTCATAGGGATAGTTCCTCTCTTAGTATGGGAGAGAGATATTTTTCTCCTCTCTTATGACCCTAAGAAATATATTTTTCAGGAAGCATTTTTACTTCAGTGAACAAAGTCCGATTCAACATTTTTATAGCCTTTGTATTTGTGAAGTGCATTAAAATGAGCTTGATTAGATACTTGCTTCATCATCTAAGAAAAAAGCCGGTACGGAACATCATTCTCACTCAAGAAATAACATAGATGCATCATCATATCAGTGTATTTATTAGCAAAGAGGTTAAGTTGCCTGCTCAGGTTGGTCTTCTAAGTCAATGGAAGACAGGGAATAACACTTGTCATTCTGTAGCTTCTAGTGTATTGCTTTGGTTGCCTACTTATGTGACTTTTTTTTATACATGAATCAATACCATACTTTTTAGAAATGACAATTGCATGTCAATAACTAATTCTCTATTATAAGTACATAAAAGTTTTAATGTTACACAGACTCTAAAAGATAAAGAAGGAAAGATCACTAAATGATGTATTGGAACAACTATGATAACAGACCAACAAATTAAACCCAACAGGAAGGATCAGCATTTGTTGGATAAACCTAATGAAATCTTGTACTTTATTGATATTCCTCCTCTACTGGGTAGAAATAGCTTTAGGATAAAGTTGAAAGACAATAAATAAGCACGTGTATCAAAGAGAATTGCTGAAACACAAGTGGAGATCAAGGTAGCTCCAAGTGAAGCTGTAAGCACAAATTTTGAGAGATTCATCATTGTCAAAATGTTATCTTACTTTTATTCTTTAATACTAACAGAATATATTTATATTTAACAGTAACAGAATTATTTATTATTTAATAGTAACAGAATATATATTACATTTAATAGTAACAGAATTATTTTCTGTTACTGAATTGTAAAGAAACCAAGAATTTTTTTCTTTCTAAACTCTAAACCAGTGACTTCTGGTAATCATAATTTCAGTGAGTCCCTGGGAAGGCATTTTCACTAAAGACATCTTTTAAATCACAAAGAGTTCTTTCTTCTCTAATGACTATTCTCCTATAGACTTGAATGGTCTTCTGTCTTGATTAATTCTTTTAAAAGACCAGTAGACATATAAATATATAAACACATGACTTATATAGACAAAATGATAGATTAAAAAGAGAAGATTTATACTAATTGGACATTTAAGATTAAAATGAAGTCTACTGCCAGTCATCCAATTCAAGAAACTATTTGAAGACAATAGAAAGGATATTTCCATAAAAATATTGATTGCAGCATTTATGTCATAGCAAAAAAAAAAATTAAAAGTAACTTAAAAGTCCAACATGGGGATTGATTATCTAAAAAAATAATACTTTTGTTTCATGGAATAATATGCATCCATTAACATTTATGTTTATTAATAAATTTAATGACCCAGAAAGATGCTTTTCAAAAATAGATTAAATAAAAATAAAAAGCAGAACAAAAATTGTACACAGCAGGATCTTATATACCTTTCCATTTTCTATGTATGTATCTAAAAATTCTTGGAGGAAATGTACCAAAATACCAAAATTGGCAAAAGGTTTTATGTGAATTTTTAATTTGATTTTTATACTTCTCTGTACGTTTTAAATTTTTTACAATAAGAATATAATTTTGCTTTAATTAACCTAAAATGATTAAGATTTTTTACTTTGTTGTTATTTTAACAAATTGTTTCAGTGTCTTAAGCATGTGACACTTACTCTTTGGTGCTTGTTCCCTCTGCCTAGAATGTTCTTTTCCCACTGTAATGGCTGGATGCTTTATATCATTTTACATATTTACTCAAACATCACTTTCTCAGTGAAACTTTCCCAAAATACCCTGTTAAATGTGCCCCACCCCATCATTCTTATCTTATTATCTTGCTTCATTTTTTATGGCACTATCAGAAAATATTAATATTAATCCATTATTAATCTATTATTTAATCTAATTATCTATTTGGTATCTATCTATTGCATTTAAAAAGCAAATCTATGAGGGTAGCAGAAATTTTGTTTATCATGTTTACTTCTTTAAGCCTCCAGGACCTAGAATTCTGTCTGGCATAAAGGAGGCACTAGATTCATATTTATTCAATAATAAGAGGTGTTTTTTAAAAAAGAAAATCAATACTTGGTAATGCATATATAATTATAAGACATATTGAAAGGAAAGGAACTAATATTAGCAAAACACCTACTATGTTTTGGCATTGGTAGGGTGAATTGCATTTTACTTTAGAGGGGGAATATGAGCATTAAGAAACTAAAAATAGAAAAATGAAGCAAGGGGTGAGGATGGGTTATCAAGTAATGCCAAGAAGTCCTATTCAGCTGCTGGAGTTGGGGTCACAAATATGTCTCTAAATCAGTGGTCCATCTTTTTGTCTTAGGTATAGATCCCTTTGAAGTTCTCATTGAAGTTCTGAAACATTCTCTCAGAAAAATACTCATGCATGTCTGGGCATATACATGAAGTCTTGTTGACAGTTTCTGCAGATTCACAAACCACCTTAAGGGTGCATAAATTCCACAATAAAAGCTATTTCTCTACCCCATGTGATGTATATAATAAGTTATAAATTTCAACATCCATTAACTTAAGAATCTTCCTCAAGAAGATGAAATTGTGTCTATGAAAAGAGCACAAGTTTTACTTTAGACTCTCATAGAAAGAGCATGTTGCATATAAAATCACATTTAGTTATTATTACCCCAAGACAAGGAAATAGAGTTGCAAAGAAAGTTGCCAAAAGCAGCATAGAATTTCATGTTTAGTCAAAGATAAACGTTTGTTCCACTATAGTAGTTAGGAAAAGTTTCATGAGAAGCAGTGTTTGAGCTCTATCTTGAAGAATAGTCATAATAATAAAATAATAGCTAGTGTTTACTGAGCACAAGTACAAGGTACTCTACTAAGTGCTTTACATATATCATATTTTTAAAAATCTTATAATATCCCTACTTCATAGAAAAAGTAACTGAGAATTAAAGAAGTTCAGTAACTTGCATCAGGATATTCATCTAATAAGGGGTAGAGTAGGGTTTTCACCCTAGCAAGTCAGGCTCAGTATTTCTTTGCCATTTTACAGTGTTTTTTTCCAGGAGGATAAGATTTGAATCACTAGAGAAGAGGTCAGAGGTTGAAAAACATTCCCAGCGGGGGCTGCTATAACACCTGTACAGATGTTACTACATGTCTAGAAATAGCTAAATAATTTTAAGTGCTAGAAACAATGTAAGGCCAAAAAAAAAAAAAGAGTTAATTATTTTCACAATTATTTTTAAATAAAATTGAGAGGAGGTAGTATCATTTTCTGAGATAAGGAAAGGAGGGACTCCAGTAAATGAGGAACGCTAATAAATTTAGATTTTACCTGGATTTATGTATTAGATTTGGTATTCTTATTGGTTGCTTACAAAATTGTTGTTTGAGCGACAACCTTCAGGGAACTTTATCTTCTAGCCAAAAGTAAAAATTGTCTTTCAGTAAAAGGACAGATTTCATGGCACCTTTATACATAAGTTAAAAGATGGATATGATGGAAATGAACCTTCTCATGGGATCTAAAGTGCCTCTAAAAGCTATCAATTGCTACGAACTATAAGATTTTTTCTTCATTGAGTGTCATGATGATATATTCTTTGCACTAGATGTGAAATAAATACATATGTGTCTTTTGTCTAGGCAGATAAATCAAGTGCCCTAAAAGTAGTTTCTTTTTCTGAAAAATTATATATAGTATATTAAGAAATACCTGAGAGAGAGTGGTTAGGGGCAATCTTTGTGCACAACGTAGTTACCATTTTAATGCCATTTCATTGCTATATTTCAACGGCACAGTGGAAATAGCACCTAAATATGAATGTTTTTCATATATTCTGACAAATTTTAGAAATAATGATAGTATTGTTGATATAACTTTAACAATTGCTAAATATTACTTAGCAACTATTATGTACTAGGAAGTATGTCGAGCACTTAAATATTGTGATTTAATTCCCACAATTATGTTAAGAGGTCATCCTATTATGATTTCCATTCAACAAGTGAAACTGAGATCTGAGACCAGAAGGGGATGTTAGATCCCCTGGACCACAGGTTAAAGTGGTAGAGATGGCATTTAGCCCCAGGTAAGCCTACTTCCAGACCTTTCGATTTTAACTTCTACCATCTTAACATTGTTGTTCAAATTTGAGAAAAGACTTTCTTCATTTAACATGCATTTAATTTCCAGAAGGAAACTATTAAGATACAGTTACAAAAATATAATGCAAGAGGAATTGTTTAGCTTCTGCTGAGAATACCTAAGAATATGTTTACCTCATGATTGAGTGAAGGAAGTGAGAATGCTTTCTCACTCATCTAAAATGATAGATTATCATAAATTCTAAAATAATTGGTATGCAGCATCCTTTGTTTTTAATTTCCACAAAGTCAAGGGTAAAGTCTTCCATTTCTTTTGTGACATCTCATTGTGTTTAGTACACACTGCCCTGCAGAGTTTAGTGGTCAATAAATGCTTGTTGATGGACTTTCCCATTGAGCACCTGTCAATATCCTACAGTGTACTTTTAAGATTTAATGAAATTGTACTCTCATAAAAGAAATGTGCGTCTGTTCTAATACCACATGAAAATCAATATATGTACTATAATGCCTTGAAAACATCCATTAATTTTTCTCTGCCTTACTTTTCCTACTTGTTTATTGAAGAAAATAATAATCATTTTTTAACAAGTTGTAACATGAAGATGTTTAGTTTTGATAACTGCTCTGAAAATGCTTATTTGTTGCTTACCTTTCTGCAGTTAGATAGCTTATAAAACCTTTATTATATTCTCTAAATGCTAGTTTTGTTTGTTTATATATTTTGAATATGGAGAATTGAGACTGTCCATTAAAGTTCCTCTGTAAATTAATAGCCAGTCTACATTATGGCTTGGCTGTGCTCGTGATAGCTTCCACGTAGGCATGATTAAATCCCAAAGACCTGGATTCTCTCATCTTGTGCTGTTAATACTCACTCTATAACTCAAGTCCTCTGTCCTTAATATCCTGTGGTATAAAGTAGAAGTTGAAGTTGAAGGAGATCATTTCTAAGGTTCTTCAAAGAATAATATTTTCTAATATTATTATATATTGTGCATGATATATACTATATTGCTATATGTAGTACATATGCTATATATTTTCACAGGATTGCTCTAATTTCACTGCGTTCAAATGTGACTCATGATTCGAGGCTAGAGAAATATTGGTTTAGAGTGGAAATAGAGTCTTCTGAATTCTCTCAACCATGGTTCCTGTTTTTAAGTAATATATATATATATATATATATATATATATATACACTCATTTGCAAATTTGGGAGTTAGGCTTAGAAGTACAATTTAGTACATTCTAAGAGACATTTCAAAAGTAGGACACTATCTCTAGAGCAAGATATTTATAATATGGTTTGTTTTAAAATTTGTTACCTATGGTTTTTAACCTCCTTTCCATTTATATAATAATTTCAGGATACACCATTATGAATGTTCTTTCTGAATGCAAAGAATGTATTTTACGAAATATCATTATAAATAGTCGTGCTCGTTCTGAATATTTTCAATTTCCAGAACATACTAAATTACACGATCTCAGAAAGACCTACAATTCTAGAGTGGAAGGAAACTTGTGGATCATCTGACTCCATGTTTTATAGGAAATAGAGAAATTGAGGCTTAAGGAGAGTAAGCAAATTGGCCAAAGTCACACATAGCTGTTTATTGACAGAACATGCAAGAATCGAGATCTGCTAACTCTTGATCCAGTATGTCTTCCTCCACTTCTCCAGTGAAGCCAACTCCAGATATACAATGATGTTCACAATTTGCAGCTCTGTTTGGTACTTACACATTTAGGATTGCTATGTCTTCTTGAAGGATTGACCCTTATATCATTACAAGATGTCCCTCCTTCTCTCTGTTTTTTTCTTTACTCTGAACCTTTCTAATGTTAATATGGCCATTTATGCTTTCCTTTGAAATCTTTAGGAAATATAATTAAAAATAAAATGTCCTGCTAGTGCAGAAAAGTTTCTCCACAATGATGGAAGAGAAAGAAAACAGTTTTATTGTTGAGTAAGTATTAAACCAGAATGTGATGCTAAAGAGATTGCAAAGAGAGAAAGAAATTCTACTCTTGTGTATAGCCAGACAGATAGGATCCATTACCTAAATGTTTTCAGGATAAATGATAACTAATCCTCAAGTAAGAGGACCTGACATTTGTCACACAGTTCATCTTAAATTTACCTGCAAATTAGGGTAACAATCTGTTTACTAATTGCCTTTATCCAAAGGAAAAATAGTCTTCTCATATCTTTACTAAAGGAAGTAGTGTTTGCAACTACTCTGAGGAAGTTAGGCTCCTGCCCTTTATGAAAACTGAGAGATAAAGCGGCTATCTTTTTGATGTTTACGTGTCAAATGGGTGGCTTCCAGGTCCTGGAGAAAAGTTTCATAAGTTTTAAAGCTGGCAAGAGGCTTATGCATTTTTAAAAAGATTTACATACATTAAGGGGCACAGAAAGAATTCATAATTATAAGTTTTCTAAAGTAAATTTTCTAAGAAAAGAGCAGAGGGGGAAAAAGTCTTTTCCCTTTTTGCATTAGGGAAAATTCAATATTTCCTTTTTTACATTTAAATTTATCCTTTCAGAATGGGGGAGAATACCTTCTTCCTGCCAGGTGGAGGTTAAGTCCAGGTTCTCTGCTTAGATTATTTTAATACCTGATAGGGAGAGCTCCTCCTTACCACTGCAGCTGGGGGGGTTACTGCTCCCCTACGAATGGTGACTGACACCGAGGTGAGGGTGGGCTTACTCCCACTGGGAATGGTGAAAGTCCGAACTTTGTACTAGTTTTCATCTGGCACTCCCTGAATGGGGAGCCGGAGGGGTGCCTCATTACTGCCAGTTTGGGGTCTAAGTGCAGGCTCTCTATGTGGCAAGCAGGGAACGAAAATCTCAGCTCCCTGCTTGGTCTTCTCTAACATAACTCTGGCGGGGGTGTTGGGGTGCTTTGTTACAGCCTCTCGGAGGCGGAAGCCTAGACTGCCCATTTAGCTTCTCTGGCGTGAGTGGTATGGGGCCACAGGTTTTTCTGTGGTATTTGCTAGAGTAGAGCAGTATTGTCTAAAAGTTTTCTGCCTTAGAAAGCTACCCCTGCCGTGGTCCTTATGCTAGAAAAAGAAGATTTTGTGAGGGGTCTTTTGTCTGCACCTGTTGGCAATCCTGGATTACCTGCTTCTTCAGGTCCAAATCTGGGATATATGAGGCAAAAAGAAAACCCAGTAACTTACCGCTGTGTTACGTTCCCTCGCCGGTCAGCCTGCTCTCCATCTTTTAGCGTCTCCTTGTTTGTTTTGTATACGCTGTGGGATTTTTCATTGTACCTGGGAGAAATAGGGAAAAGAACACCTACTTCATCCTCCTGGAAGAAGTCTCTCTGTATATTTCCAAAACAGCGATGTGGAGGTCGCTTATGTTGTGGGAACCGAAAAGGATATTAATGACATACAGAAATCCCAAAGCCATTACTTTCCTGACCTCTCAATTGTAAGGTCCATGAGGACAGGGGCTGGGAATTTTATTCACTTTTAGGCAATTTTCAGTCCTTTGGTGTCCGTGAGAAAACAAAGCATTTTCTTGTCCTTGTAATCCAGTTTATCATGTCCAAGAATGAGTGTGGAAGTAGGGGATAATAATTGTGGCACCCAAATGTTGCCCCCCCCCCATCAGAATATTTGCAGCACTTTGGTTGAAAACTCAAAATAATTATTTGATCAAAGGAAAAGTGCCCCCTTTTGTTTGATTAAAATTGCCTATATCTTCTGTCACTTCAAGGAAGAATTTTAATGGATTTCTTTTTTAAAATACAAAATGTCAAGTTAATGGTAATAATGATAGGAGAAGAATTTTTACTTCTGACTAAAAGAATGATAACTCATTTTTTCTTTAATGAGAACAGTAAGTAAAAATAATTATTCATGCATGCTTGCCATCTCATTAAGCATTGATATAAAATTTTCGGCACTAAAACTCAAGTAGTTTTTATTTCTTTTTTTGCAAGGTTGGGCTTTAGGAGGTTTATTATTTCCATTAGACTGTGGAATTTGATTACTCAATCAACCCACTTCGGTCCAGAAAAATTTCTTAAGGCCCATTAATTTAAGGAAACTTCTTTGTGAAGTACAAGATTGTAAAAAGAAAAGAAA